>NDGN010884407.1:0-10695 GCA_002564285.1 Tympanoctomys barrerae | reverse complement strand
CAATATGCAATGTATTAATTATTGCAAGTGTCCTACTAACCTGTTTTGAAACTGTCTCATTGCTATTTCTTTCTCAATAAAGTTAATATTAAAAAATGCATTTCAGTACAGATGCAAAGAACAGGCTTATATATGTCACTTATTTTATTGGTCACTGTAAAATTGACTAGTAATTATATTTTTCTGCTAAATATTTCATCATAAAAAGATTTTTTTCATTTATGTATTTGGTACACAGTCTCCCCATGCAGCTTGAACCTGTAGTAATCCTCCTGTTTTCAGCCTCCCCAGTACTGGGATTACAGGCTTGTGCCACCATGCCCAGACTCGTTTACCAGCTCAATGCACCCCAGGGGCAGGGCTGGTGCAGCATGCAGGACAGGGGATCAAACCCTGGTCCCAGCTCTTGCCAAAGCAGGCACTTAGTCCACTGAGCTATCTTGCCAGTCCCAAAAGATTTTTATATGGGTCAAAAGTTTCGCTCAGTGGCAGACTACTTGTCTAACATGTGCAAGGTTTGATCCCAAGTACTACAAAATAAGCAAAAATAAAATATATCATGCATGAAGCACAGATTATACTTTTCAATGTATAATGTGTATAAAACATACTAATGTGATGTTTTATAGTGATTAAATTGGCTCAACTAAGAAACTAAAAACAACATAATCAAGCTAGTAGATACTTACCTTAAAAGATTCATGAGTTCTAGATGAAACTATAGGCAAAATAGTCAAGCTTTCTGAACCTTAATTTCTTAGTCCATAAAAACTTATGTGAGCAAAACAAAGATTTAGGCTAGTGATGGGAACTGCACATGTGCTAGGCCAAGATATGGGACATAAATCCTAAGTGGTAATATGCTATTCTATTATCACTGGATGTACAAAAATATAAAATGTGAACTAAAGCTTAGTCATGGAATGAGGTATGAGCAAGGAACCTAGATTCCTTTGGAATCTCTCTTTCAACAGCATGTAACCCTTTCAGCATGTCTTTATGGTGAAATACGCTCAGCGTATAGAATATCTATGAAGTACTTGTAACAGGCTTTACAGAACTAAAAGTTCAATTTATGTAGTACATTCTTTTCTCATTTATTTGATTCCTAAACAGAAGCACAGCTTCCTGATCTGGTAAAAACAGAACTGTCATTTTTTTAAATTTATTTTTTATTTTTTAGCATGAGGGTAACCATCTTTATTTTATGGAAAAGGGAGAGAGGTACAGATAGGTAAAATCTTGTTCCAAGGTTACATAGCTAATGGGTGGCAGAGCTGAGATTTTTTAGCTTATGTAGCAACTACAGGAACTTTCTAATTTCTAACCTTTACCGTCTCCTCCTGAAAAGGGGGACTAAGCAAAATCTTCCTGGGATTTAGTGGCCCAACATGAAGATCTGAGGGCTCTGAATGTTCCTGCCACCACTTTCTTTGTTGCCTGGAGTTCTTTCATGAAGGGAAGCCATTTGGTGATACTATTAAGCATTTTGTCTGTGAAGAACTGTCATCTTTACTTCTTTTACCAAAGTTGCACAAAGCCTGCCTGAACGTCTAATCGGGACATGATGTTTTCTGGTTAGATGACCCAGGGACAGAGGAAGAACTCTCCACAAACTCAGGCAATAATTTTTTAAAAAGGACTACAATTGGCAGCCTGCAGCTTGACAGCATTTAATTCAGTGAGCTGAACAGGCCTCAAAAGAAAATAAGGCTAAAATTTCTCAGATTGAACAAGAATAAAAAAAGGCTGAATAAAAGGCTGATGGCGGCTGATGAGAGGTTGGCTCATGGTTTTTCCCACAAAGTGATGCATCCACCTCGTGAAAGTGCATTTAGTGTGAAATCCAAATAGAAGGATGAAGAGTTTTTTCTGTTACACTAATATTTTTAAGCTTAAAAAAAAATATAACCTAAGGACCTCTTGTTGGTGTCCCCGAATTTAAGTAGGTAAGTCATAACAGGTGATATAGGGCCTGGCAGATAGCTCAGTGGACTAAAGCACCTGCTTAGGCAGGGGACAGTGGGTGGAGTTCGATTCCCAGTGTGATGGCGATTGAGACTAGGCATGGTGACACGTGTCTATAATCCCAGCACCTGGGAGGCTGAAAACAGGAGGATCATCATGAGTCTGATCTACCTAGTGAGATCCTGTATGTAGTGAGACCCTGTAGACCCCATCCTAAATACATTTTTAAAAAGAAAATCAAGAATAACGGGTAATATAAATTAAAGTGTCTTAGACACAGGAAAGAAGTCTGAGAAGATAAAACAGCAACATTAGAACAATGGCAGGTGGGAAGAGAGTTGCAGCACATTTTTAGGACATCTTTGCAATGGCAGGGACTGTAGATTTTCAAAGAATTTCCTGAAGAAGATAGGAAGCATTTATTTTTATTGTTTTTACACTATTTGCTGCATAATTTGAAGCATTCGGTGCACAATGAACATGTGGGGCTTTCTTTCCTAAATTACTAAAGACCACATGAAGTTACACTGGTGCAAACACCCTGATGCGCAGGACACAACCCCATGAAGCCTACTCTGGTCCAGGCTTTGATGACACTTTGTGTTCAGCAACAACACAAAGCTTTAATAAATTCCAATTGTAAATTGAAAAACAGTGTCGAATAAGTTTTCTGGTTTTTTAGTTTGGTTGTTAATCTTTTTAATTTGTAGGACCTCGCAAGAAACTTCAACAAACTAATGTTCAAGCCCTGCCTTCACTGACTTCCCAAGTCGAGAGCCTTCTTGGGGTGCCTTCTTTATTTCATGGAGTTATCCCAGAGAACAGAACAGGAATGCTGGGAGTTGTGACACCAAAAAAGAAGAAATCAATGCGATGGCTGATTTTCTGTCCAGGTGATAGCCTGACTAAGTAGCGGATAAGACCTTATCTCTGGCTGGGTCTGCAAGGGCGCTTCCAGAAGAGATTAGCATTTGAAATGGCACCCTGAGAAAGGGACCTCTCATGAGTCTAATTCAATCCTTTGAGGGTCTGAATAGAAGTAGGTATGAGTTTAGCTCTCTGTTTTTGAGCTTGGACACTTAACTGCTCTTGCCCTCAGACTGCTGGCTCTGGGCTCTCAGGCCTTTGGATTCAGATTGGAATTTATACCATTGAGCCCCGTGGTGCTCGGCTCTTCTGGTTTGGCTTGGAACTTCACCTGCTTTTTCGCGCCTCCTGCTCGCAGATGGCAGATCACGAGACTTCTCAAGAGTCCACACTCCCATGAGCCAACACTCCAATCATAAGTCTCTTTCCATATACACAGATCTCCTTTTGATTTTTGTCCAAAGAACTCTGTGTCTATTACAGAGGGGGAGTTACAGAGCCAATCCGTGCTATGGGAAACTGAGCCCCTTGAACTCCTCTGAGGACCACACAGACTGTCCCCCAGTATTATACACACAGCTGAGAGGTGAAAGGGAGGTTTTATCCTTTGGGTTCTGTGACCAGTTGGGCAAGTGTGCCTTTTAGGGCGTTGTCAACTTCTGGTCTTTCTGTAGTGTACATAGAGTGGCAGCCGAGCATTACTGCAGCTGAGGCTGGGCTACGCCTATGTAAAGCTGGCTAGCACAAGGGGTAGAAAGGAAAAGAGGCCCCAAACAGTGAATCTCTGCACTCACAATCAGGCAGTAGCATCCCCAAACTGCCCTTAGCTAAAACAACTTATTTCCCAGAACAACTATCAACATTTTTCTGGACATATGCACGAAGGATGGAAATAAGCCGCATCGTCTAAAATGAAGAAGTACAGTCAGTAGAGTTGGCTATTCTTATTCAAAGAAAATCCCACACTGAGAAGGCCAGTGTGGAAAGGTCTGGAAGACCACTGGAAAGGTTAGATCACAGGAAAAAAGCCTGCGCCCAGCCAGCAAGCAGTAATTGTCTTAAACATCCTCCCATAGACAGAAGCTCCAGGATACAGCCCTGCTAACTGTGTGTAGAGCCGGCTCTCCTGAAATCCTTCAGTGTGTATTCATAAAGTTCTGATGGTCATAAATTGATTCTAAATGAAACTTTTAAAATGACTATTCAAGGAGACAGAAAACAGTACTCTCTGCCTGCAAACTGGTAATAGGAAAAGTCTTAAGTAAACTTGGAAATAGCTAAAAATTACACAGGGAGAAACCATTTCCCTGTTTAAGATAATTCTAAATACTCTGAGCCTCTGAGAATGCTGGCACCAATTTGTATAGGCATGCTGCAAATAAATGTCTTATTATACTTGCTATGATAGTAGAAATCATAAAACAATCAGCACTGGGGGGAAGCACCCCCTAAATATCCTTGGTATAAGTGTTTTAATTTTGATACAATTAGCACAGAAATAAATAAAACAAAAATAGTTTTCACATAACTAGATTATAACATTTATTTTTACTTAGAAACTCTATATATTCATTTTCCATCAATTATTTGCTATAAAAATTGTTTTCACACATAGCTCTACATCATTTTTTCCTATTTTCTCTGCTAGCCACCAACATTCACTTAATGTTGTTAGTGTCCAAGGTCCTCAGCATAAGAGCTTGTGTCCATGAGATCTTTATATATTTATTCCAGCAACAAAGCTCTGCCTCTCATGGAGACAGTAACTGTACTAGCAAACTGACAAAATTTCTTGTGTTAGAGAAAATATTTTACACACATTTTGCAAAAACCATATTTATTTTAAGAGTAATTTAAATCACTTGAAAATGTTTTTATTGGCATTTTCAAAATGTAATTGTCTTGTTCTTAAATGTTTATATGTAATTGAAAAATATGACTTTCAATATTGCATTTCCATCTGCTTTAAGATGTGAACACCCACAGAGACTGTATGTTGTCAATTTCTTTATGTTCTTTTTCATTACAACAATATATTTATACTCATAAATATGGAATGTCATACAAAAACTCCACACCATAAGTCTAGAAAGCAAGATACCTTTAAAACCGCAATATAAGCTCATGAATAAAACTGCCTATTCCCCTGCTGTGTTGCATTTAAATGTATTTGTAGATATTATTTTTGATAAAAATAGTATTACAATGATAAAATTGTTTTAGATCTCACATAGGCAGGATTTCTCCTTGCAGCATAAAAGCTTTTGACCTTGGACTGGATCTTCCAGTCCTGTAACACACAGAAGGTCATTTTGCATTCTTCCACCCCTTGTTCTATAGGCGGTCACTGTGAGTCTACCTAACTGATATGATTGTAAATTTTCTCTTTGCCTTATCTGTCATCTAAAGGTAGAAGAGAGTATACTAGAACTCCCTCTCTGAGTCTGCTTTGCATTTTTAAGTTTATTTTCAATTAGCTTTGGTTTTTTTTATTAGTATATATTAGTTATACAGAACCATGGATTTCATTTTAGTATATTGACATTTGCACTTAGCATCCTTAACTCAGCAAATCAAGTTCTTGAGTCTCAGTTACCTGATCTATAGAATAAGGCTGTAATAACACATGAGGGTATGATACCAGAAGCCCACTATCATCTTTAAGTGTTGCAATTAAATGCTGTCATTGTAGTTTTAAAATAGGTTTTCTTCAGGGAGAGATGGCCTGAAAGCCTTCCCACTCTTTCCAGTTAAGACGGCAGATTGAAAACTTACATTATTTCATGCCTCAAAATTCCATTAAAATCACAGTAATTGCTGCCTCTTCTCACTTATATGTAGAAGAAAAAAGCTTGATCTGATAAAAGCAGAGAATGGAATAATGATTACCAAAGATTAGGAACGGGGGAGAGAAGTATAGCGGACAAAGTGTCAGGGTAACTGATTGACAACAACTAATTGTATACTTCAACACCACAAATAGGAAAAGATTTTGAATGTTTCCAACCCAGAGAAATGTCTAAGGTGATGTATATGTTAATTACAGTCATCTGATTGTTACATTGTCTGTATAAGACCACCCCTTTAGCTTGTATTATATATATATATATATAGAGAGAGAGAGAGAGAGAGAGAAATATCACACTCACACTGTACCCCATATAGATGTACAATTATTATGTCAATTAAAAATGAAATACATTTTAAAACCTGAGGTTATTAAATATTTAAAGAGAAAGGATCCGAAGATATACGCACAATGATAAGTACTACACACAGCCAGATCAGGCAATTTCGAAACCACTAAGGATTGCCTGCAGAGCTAAGCACAGATTCATCTGTCTTCTGTCCTACTTGGCTTCTAGAAATTTCAGTAGCCTGACTCTCTAGCTAGACAGGGAATGTGACCTTTCCCAAGGGAAATACCCAGGAGATTGTAATTCTAGTACAAGTGCCAATTTCCTCCAGTCGTTTCACTGTCTTATAGACTTGAGGCTTTTTTATGCGTGTGTCAAAGGACAAATTACAATTTAAAGATCTTAATGGACTGAATTTTTTTATCCTATGCTCAACATTCTGTTCTATAAAACACAATGAGTATTCCATTCAGCCACACAAAAGAGGTTGGTTTTATAGACAGAAAGAGCTGAAGAAAGCAGAAACCAGAAATTAAAAGTAGTTGGTCGTTTTCAATTTGCTTTCCTAAGACAGCAGGGAGAAAGAATGACAACGGAAAAATAACTGATTGGCTAACATCAGGCTACATTAGATTACTTGTGAAAAGATTAAAACAAAGGAAACTTCATTATCATGGCAGTTACAATGGTCCACTTGGGAAAATCAGTAGTTGTCTCCTAATTCTCATTTTTCAGGCTGGATGAAGACTAAGTTTTAGCTTTCTCACCTAGAACAGCTCAAGTGACTCCATTTTGATTTTTAACCTCATCTACTGAGGACTAAGCAGGAGCTTAGTCCAAAACAATGGACTCTTGTTGATTTTTTATTAAATAATAATTTAACATCCTCACCAAATGCCTCATCACTTCTCATTCAAAATTTTGCAATGTTCATTTGCTTTGAGGTTTGCAGCAAAACTCAGCAGTGACCAGTTACCAACGGAAAGACAGGGTAAGTGAGGAATTGTTGGAGTGTCACACATGTAGTTGGATCCAGAATCTGTAGAGTGTTTCTTCCTAGTATTAGGGAAGTATAATTAAAAGCAAAATCCCATTATAACCAAGGGAACTTTTCTGTTAATGTAGAAGGGAGAGAACAGTTTTACTAGTTCTTAACAAGAACTTAAGACCCATCACAAGCAGACACTGTAATACAAAAGAACCCACCATAAATACAAAAGAAGTGTCTTTTCCACAACTGAGTATGACCCACTGCATTCATTTTCAAAATAAAATTGCTGATTTTCTTATATCTTTATGACTTGAAGGCAGGTGACAATTGAAGAAAGGCTCAGTATTTCCCAGAGGCTGGAGATTGGGCATTATCTTTCTTCGTGATTACACTACAGAGAGACGGCTTTCAGGTCTTTAGAAGAATATTTCTAAATTATAAGTCTGGCACAACCTTTAATTAGAATTGTACATCCCATAGGAAGGCAAAAGAACTGGGTGAAGGGGACCGCATAAAACACCTACAGAGGCTGGATATGAGGTCTCACAAAGAGCATCATGCCTAGAAAATGTGCTTTGAAAGAAGATCTATGAAGATATGAGAACACAATGTCGCTCTCCAAAAGTCTTGTGTAATTTAAGATTTTTCACTATCATTACATGATCCTAAATAAAATGAGGAAAATTTTGTCCATCACTCCATCACTCAAATTGAATTTCTTAGGACTGGCGAGATAGCTCGGTGCTTGCTTAGGAAAGTGCAGGGGCCAGGGATCGATCCCTGGCACCACATGCCACACTGGCCCCACCTCCAGGTGCCCTGTGCTGGCAATGGAGCCTGGGCACGGTGGCATATACCTGTAATCCCAGCATCAGGCAGGGAGGATCACTATGTGTCTGAGCTGCGTAGTGAGACTCTGCAGAAAAAAACAAAAACCAAATTGAATTTCTTCCACGAGGAATGGGAAGAAAGTAATTAAAACAAAGGTATCCACCGTGTTCCTAGCATGCTGGCTGAGGAAAGGAGAGACTGCTGGTCTGTGGCCTGAACTCACCTGGCCAGCACCAGGAGCCCCACCTTTATGGCTCTGGTTAGCGCCCTTCTTCTTGTAGCCTGAGAAGACATATTCTGCTGAGGTCATCAATCCTCAGCAGCAAAACTGCTGTGTCCACTGCTCTCCGGTATGTTTCATCTTCACAACCCAGCGCTTCCCTGCCCATCAAAGCCCCTGGCTCCCTCTTTACGCCCCAGGTCTCACAGCTTTCCTGTGTGTGTCTGGCCTGAAGAGAGGGCAGCAGGTGAGGCTGGCATCACACTTCTGAGTGAGCCTGCGAGGGATGACCTCCAGCACCTGGGCTACAGCCACCACTGGTCCACAACTGTCCTGCTCTTCGATTCTTCTGTCAAGGCATGGGCCAAGTCATCTCAGAGGTCCTTCTGCTGACACCGAGGGCTGGAGCACGCTGCAGCACGCCTCCAGTGTCCTGGAGGTAGCGCTCTACTTCCAAGAGAATTTCTTTTCTGGCTCCTCCAAGAAGAATGGTTCAGGCCTCGGGGCTTTGCACTCAGTGATGAAGTACTCCGCTCCAAATTTCTTTATTGCCAGTAGGCCTGCTTCTGCCCCCACGTCAGCTTCTCTCAGCTCTTCCGGTCAGCTAACTCTCCCACCCCCACAGGCTCTAGCAGCCGGGTTATTGCCTGTTGTCCGAGCTCTACGGATGCTGTGCTATTGGCCCATAAGAGGTGGTGCTGAGCTAAATCTGACACCGGCTTTTCTGTGATGGTCGCGTTGGGCTCCACCTGGGTGATGTCCTCACAGGGCTGCTGAAGGCGCTTCTCCCCTCTAGAGGAACAGGACAGAATCTTCCTCTCCTGTAATCTCAGTGTCAGTCTGGCTTTGTCCTTTCTTGTCAGCACAATGCAAGAGTTCTTTGCATCACACCCCACTCGTGAGTAGGTCACGATGTAGGTCACGTGAGTAGGTTAATCATGATGTGAAGTAGAACTCTGAGACTTCAGTGAGGCCCCTGGGTACCGTTTCCAGGATCCGGGAGCTCTCCATTCCATTTGCCTCCTATGAGGAAATCTAAGTCATTTGGGAAAGAAAAAATAATAATAATTCAAAACAGCTATCTTATTTTCCAAAATAGCAAAATGTAATATTCTTATACTAAAATATAAAATGTAGACTCACCATGTTTACTTAGTTCCTATTACATGCCAATTACTGCTACATGTAAGCATGACTGAGAAGATCATTATCATCAAAGAAATGATAGTGTAGAAAGAAAATCACACAAGTAGGCCAACGGTAATACCCAAGAAGGATAAGTTAGAAAAGCAGATACAGGATGGTATGGATGATGTCTGAAATCCACATCAAGGATATTGACTAAGCTCTCCAGAGGTAGAAATGTATTTCATAAATTCCTGTATGCATTCCTAGCGCATATCTTCAGCCATCTATCTCAAAGGGATGGCCTAAAAATAGACTAAAAAATAACTCATGTGTGAGAAAGACCTAATGTTGAGAAATGTTTTCAAAAATTAAGATGTTATTTACACCTATTCTCATTTAATTTTTTTTCAGTACCAGGGATTGAACTCAGGACCCTGCGCTTGCCAGGCAAACACTTATTCTACTAAACTATCTTCCTGATCCCTGCTGATTTAAATTAAAAAGAAAAATAAAAGATTATTGCATTTTTAAGTTATTCAAACCTCTTAGAGGATAGTTTCTTAATGGCTTAGTGTCAGCACTTTACTGAGTAAAGGGACATTTCCAACACAAGAATTTCAATGAAATGAGTATGTTTTTATTTTTTGTTATTGTTGTTTTTAATAACAACAGTAAATTCACTTAAATGTCTTTAATTCACTTGCTATAAATTAGGTGAACTCAGCATTCTTAGTTTCCAGGACACTATAAATACATGGCAAGTGACAGTTAATGGTAAGTCGGATGTTCTTTAGTGGAGCTTTTTAAAGTTTAACATTAGTGTGTGTTGAGAATATGCATCAGATGGAAATTAATCCTCAACTTGGAAATTTAGGTGTAATTGCAACTAATCATTTGATTGTGTAATTGCCTTCATCTGAATGGGCTGTTTCCAATGGCTGTAACTTTGTAATTAGATCTATATGTTTTGAGTAACAAACTAATCTACTAACACTGTAATTATTTTTTCACTAACACTGTATTATCCACACATAGAACCATTAAACAATGAAGTTAAAGGCAATATAGCTCCACACAAAAGTACTAAAAGAGCAGTCTATAGGTCTCAACGGCCCTCCCAAATTCCTAAGCAGGATATTACATTTTACTTTTATTAAAATAAAAATAGATTTATCTATTTTTAAATTATAAGATAATAAAGCTTTAATTTAAAAAATGTTCTTATAATTCAGAAATATGTAATGAGTACATATGAAATCAATCTAATATGTTCACTTAGAAATAATCACTTTTCATATTTTCCAGATTTCTTGCCACTTACATAGATTACATTTTATAAGAAGTGGATAATTTTTAAAACTATAACCACTAATTTTATATATTTAGGATTTTTTAATTTATTTTTTATTAATTTTATTGAGAAATAAATGGCAATGAGACAGTTTGAAAACCTATTAGGACAGTTTCAATAATTAATACATTTCATATTCTCTTCATAGTAGTTATTCATAGTACAAGATGCAGACATGTTATCCTGTCCAAACACTATTAGT
>NDGN010883688.1:0-12868 GCA_002564285.1 Tympanoctomys barrerae | reverse complement strand
ATGCAACAAGGGTTGTAGCTTTTGGGTCTGATAAGGTCAGTGAAATCCCCTCAGGGTTTATCTGAGACAGATATATTTTAAATAAAGAGGAAAGTGGATAATACAGGAGCAGAGTTTTCAAAATGGCCTTTAGAAGGCTCTGGCTCTGTTTCCACCTAGAGAATGGTCATGATCTCTCCCCGTGGATAGTCACTACAACTGTCCCTTACTGGGCCAGACAGGAAGAGGACACAGATCCCATCGGCAGCTCCTCTAAAGGCAGAGGATTCCCAAGTTGCTTTGGGTTCTTGATTTTTTGTTTTTTAAAGAAAATTTGAAGACACTGGTTTCAAGTGACCCCAAGAGATGAGAGCTGGAAATTCTAAGCCAAGGGTGCAATGCCTGGCCTCAGTCAATGGCCAACATATGCCAGAGTTCAGCTACAAATCAGCCTTAGCTACCCACAAGAAGATGCTGAAATTCTTATTTATTTCTTGTACTAAAATGATGCTACAGGAGAGCACCATCATCAGAAAGGTGCTACAGGAGAATTTAATGGTTTCTAAAGGCTTTTTAGATTGAGGAGAACAGGGAAAAATTCATTACCATATATTAAGTTATCATGGAAATGTCTTTAAACTTCTGAAAAGAAGCATGATCTATTAAAGATATAAGATGAATATTAACCTTAAAAACTGAGGTTAAATATTTACATTTTTGAAAAAATTATTTCACTAAAAGACACATTACCATTAATTCCCTTCACAGCACTGCCCCTCGCTGTGAGCACACTGACCCCATCATTCTTGCCACTTTCTGCGGCAGTTCTAGAAGTCCTTCGTGTCGTCGTGAAGCATGATCAGAAATATGGTGAATGCTGCTCCAACGAAGAAGCAGACTTGTAAAAACGTCATGCGTTCCTGTCCACTTTGCTCACCAGATCTGGCACCTATGTGGCTTCTAGCTCTTCTCCAAAATCAAAATGATGGAGAAAGACAGATGTTTTTTGTTTGATTTAGAGCAACAAGGTAGCACAACCAAAGACATGAAAAAGAGCTTCCAGAGCTGCTTCCGAAATCAGCAAAAACCATAGGGTGTGTTTGAAGCAAGGGGAGTAATTTGAGGGGAATCAGCAACAGTGTATCTTTTACTCTTAATAATTTTTTAAATTTAAACATATATCATATTTTTCAGCCATACCTTGCAGGGCTGTTTTCCAAAGTTATAGATGCCTAGATGGTCACTGACTCCCAATATAGCGCAAAGTGCCAGAGCAACACAAGAGAAACCCAAATCATGATGCCAGTCCACATCCCTGGGTACCTATCCGAGTACTAGCCATGTGCAAGGACTCAGTCCCTTTGGGGAGACCATGTCCAAGTAGGGGGTTTCCAATGAGATTTCTGTGAGTGAGGCTGCAGAACACCTGTCCAGCAAGGCCCAAATGGGCAAAGTAGATCCACTCATTCGCGTGCCAGAGAGGCCAGATCATCAGGAATTTCCTAGCAAGGAAGCAGGGCGTGGTGAGAGAGAGTGAATTTGAACATAGAAGAGAAAAGCCAGGTAGCACCAGCTGCAGATGGCATACAGAGAAGACCATGTTGGATTTGAAGGCGTCCTATGAGATGGCACCCTGGACGTCACCAGGAGGTGGCTACAACTGATGTCCAAGTAGGGGGTTTCCGATGAGATTTCTGTGAATGAGGCTGCAGAGAGGGTTTCCAGTGCCATAAAATGGGGAGGAATGGAGAAAGGAGGCTGTCAAGGTGATGCTAAAGCAATTCAGGCTCAGCTGGAGGGGAGGGAAAGCTGCTTCTAAGAAGACTGAGTAAAATTATCAGTTGACTACAAGAGAGAACAAAAAAGCCTGAGATTTAAGTCCTGTGGGGATGGTGGAACCTGACAAAGACAGAGTCAAAAAGTTAGGCAAATAGGGACCAGGAGATGACTCAGTGGAATAAGTGCCTGCCTGGCAAGTGCAGGGTCCTGAGTTCAACCCCTGGTACCACCAAAGAGAAAAAAAAAAAAGTTAGGTAAATATACATTCATGTGCTTTATGCTCATTGTCAAATCCCAGGTCAGGCTTACATGCTGCTGTAGAAGAGTGGTAATTTTCAAAAACAAACCCCAAAAAACCCTTTTTTTTTATAAACTTGAATTCATATCACAGTTTCAGAAAACAATTTTTCAAATCATTTCTTTTTGCACTGGGGATCCAACTCAGAACCTTGTGCTTGCCAGGCAGGTGCTTATTTCACTGAGCCATGCCAACAGTCCTTGAAATTGCTATTTAAAAAAGACAGCAGTTATAATCCAGATGACCTCAAAATTCAACCTTTGTCTCTTAAATGCCAAAAATCTCATCAGTTACATGCCAATAACTGATCAATGAACCTTCATCTGAGCATTTGTTGGTGGCTTAATGCACGCCTTATGCTATTCTAGCAAGTATGATGAATTAAATTATTAAAATAAAATGCAGCCCCTGGTTCCAATTTTTAATCTGTAAAAAGAGTAAATAAAGTCCATGATCTACTGTAACACTGAATATGGTCAAGGCTGTCTCAGAAAGGGTACAAGGAGAGTACATAGAGGAAATACATTCTCTAGGGCCTGGGATTTAGCTCAGCAGCACAGCACCTGCCTGACAAGTGTGAGGTCATGAGTTCGATTCCCGGTACCAAAAAGAAAAAAGAAAGAAAGAAGTCATCACAACTGGAAACAGACATTTTCTGGGTTGGAAAATCAGAGAGCATCATGTTTAAAGATGTCTCTAAAGCTTTCTTCCAATGATTCTCTGTGCAAATGAAGGAAGAATGCCAAGCAGAGAGAGCAGCATTTCCTTAAAAATAAATAAATAAATAAAACAAAAGAGTAGGAAATCAAGAGTTTTATACAGGGCTGGGGAGATGGCTCAGTAGAATAAGCACTTCCCTGGCAAGCACAAGGTTCCGAGTTCAATCCCCGGTTCTGCAAAAAAAAAAAAAAAAAAAAATGTTTTATATAAAATATAAGACATTGAAGGTAAATTATGGAAGATGGAACTGGAAAAGTAGGCAATGGCTGGGACATCAGTGGGCTTTGAGCAGAGCCAAAGGACCACCGCATAGTTCTGCAGGCAGAGTGGCCCCTCGAGACTGCCATGGGGATTCTGGAAGGATGGGGGATGACCTAGATGTCATTAATGAATTCAGTGCTTTTTAGAACATTTAATCTGACAATAATGTTCTTGGGGTGGGAGGCCACTGCAATAGGTGAGGAAGGATAAACAGAAAACATCTTAAGTAATCTCTATCAGCATCATTTTAGAAACTAAAGTAATAAACAGTAACGCAGCGTCAGTTCTTGCCAGATACCTATCATAGTCTCAGTAGGAGCTACAACTGAAGACAGGCAGATTTTCAGAAGCACTGAAATAAGGAGACGTAAGCAAGATGCCTCGAGGCTACAGTTTTTCATTGGAATTCCCAATCCCCAGGCTGATTTTCCAACTTAAGCTGCCAAAATAAATGGAGATAACCTTTTAGCCAAGTTCAAAATTGAGCCAGTGAGGTCAACTCATGTTCATGTTCATATTCACTTTTATTAGTGAATATTGCAGTCCGCAATAACATTTTCATTTATTGTAATAGCAATTCACCTAGAAGAATATAAATACTGTTTATAGGTTGGCACAACATCCTTTTATGCTACCTAGCATTCTTCTCTCTTTCTAAGATTAAACTCAAAAGATGAAAGTAATCTACTTATTCTTGGTTAGCGTATGCCCAAGGCTACCCATTCAATTCTTAATTATAGCCCTGAATCACACTATCACAGTCATTAGACTCATGGGATAGTATTGCTCTACAAACCCAAAATTAATTTTTTAAATGTAAATGTGCTGAGTTATGTACAGGTAAAATTCCATCACAATGAATTTAATTACAATAAAAAGATGTGGAGAAAGATCTGTCTCTCAAGAGCAGGATGCCCTGCCAATGTGGTGACTTCTACAACCAGGGAATTATTACTAATCCTTGATATGAAATAATCATTTCTTTTGAAGAGATTCTATCTCCTTCTAGTAGAAAAGAGGAAGGTTTTCTTTGGCTCTTTTATTCTTCATCAAGAAATAATTACCCTTAAGAAAAAATACACTTCATTTTTAAGGTGGAATTTGAAATCAGTTAAAATTTAGAACAGCAATGAGTTAGCGGCTTTGCCTTAAAATCTTGCAAATATATATTTTGATAACAATAATCAGCTTTAGGCAGAGTATAGAAGCAAGAAAAGAAACATAATCTAGAAGGCAATTTGACAATATGAATCTAATGTACCTCCAGACTCTGATTAAGCAATTCTATTTCTAGAAATTCATTCTAAGAAGAAATAATAGATATATGCAAAAACTTAGAGTTGGGGGCTGGAGATTTGGCTCAGCGGGAGAATGCTTGCCTAGCAAGCTGGAAGCCCTGGGTTAAGTCCTCAGCACCAAAAACAAAAAAATAAGCCTCCTCTAAAAAGCAATTCAATCAAAGAAATACTGTAAAATCAAAAACTTAGTTTTAAGGTCATTCACTGAAATGTTATTTATAAAATTAAGTTGGAGGGCTGGGGACATAGCTCAGTGGTAGAGCTATCAGCTAGCAGGTGTGAGGCCTTGTGTTTGACCACCAATATCAAAAGGTAAAGTTAAAAAATCAAACATAAAATGCAACTACTTATACAGCAAAAAATATGATTCCAGAAATGAATTATAATATAGCTGAATAATAGATTAACTACTATTTAAAATAATTTCAAGAAACTTTCAGAGCTAGGGATATAGCTCAGTAGCACTGCACTAGCCTGGCAAGCATGAAGTCCCGAGTTCAATTTCTGGCACCAAAAAAAAAGGAATGAATGCAAGGCTTCCAGATGATTGAACTACAGGAGATTACAAAACAGCAGAGTCCGGCTCTGCTTTTTAAAACTATACACGTTTAAGTTTTTTAAATAAAGAATAAAAGACTATTCTAGCACTCCAGGAGGCTGAGGCACGAGGAGTATAAGTTTAAGTGCATCTTGAACTTGAGACCCTGTCTCAAAAAAAAAAAATCAAAATTTTAAAGAACTGGGGATATAGCTCAAGATAAAGGCTCTATTTTCAATTCCAAGTACCACTTAAAAAAAAAATAATAAAATACAAGAGTGAATAAAATACAAGAAACTAAAATGACAGCATTCATTTTCCCAGACTGTAGCTTCAAAAGTATTTCTTGCTAAATGCATTACTTCTAAATTATATTCAATGAATATGTACTATTTTTATCATAAGGGGAAGACAGAGATACTTTTTTAACACTATCCTTCAGTGGCCTTTTCCTCTTCACTCTTTAGACACCCCAACCCTTCAGGAAAACCCATACCTGAGCTCTCACTTTCACCCCTAAATATCTGAAGACAAACACAGAAAGGCTTTCACACCAGAAACACTATCCAAAGGGATTTCATAATTTTCCTGCTTCATTAAAAGCACTTGTTCTCACTGTTTATTCACTACCAATGTTCTCTGCACATAATCTCTGTTGGTAAGCACAGTACTTTTAGACATGGGATCTTCTTAACAAATCCTAACACAAATAACCTTGACTGCTCATACCCCAATAGAAACTGACCTCTAACGGTATTTGCTTCTCAAATATGGGTAGACAAGAAGTCTCTGTTGAACAAAAACAATGGTAAAAATCTTTGTCAATTTTGCCTGTGGCATGATGGGAGATAGAAAAGTAAATGGAGATTATGAATTCTTCTTTCAGAGTTTGAATCCAAAGAGCCCATCCTAATGATGCCCCTGGTGGCAGGTAACATTTAATTTTTCTGTGTCACTGAAAAAGAATTAGATGTAAAACTCAGGTAAGAGATTAATATTTCACACCCTGAGGCTAAATACTTCAACATGAATATTCATAAAAGCCTATTCTGAGAGAAATCTCATGTGAGTGTAGATTTAAAGTGCTTGAATTTTTTACATAGTTCAGAGGGTATACCAGGGAGAAAGACAAGAATTTAGTTAACGAAAAGGCTGTTCACAAGCAACTATGACAAAAAGCATCCCTCGCATCCCTCCCTCTCTCCCCTCTCCATCTCTTACAGAGCCACTGTCATGGTTGATACATCAGATCAACTTGAGAAGTTTTGAAGTTTAGTTAAGTGGTTTAGCAGAGGGCCAGGGTCCTCATTTGGAAACAGCCTTATCCTGTGCAAGAGGAGGGCAGGGAGATGGTGTGAGTGCTACACCCACCCTAAGGGGTGGAAGCCTGCTTACAAGATAAGGGTGGGATAGAGGTTTGCACCCTCCTCCACTTTTTTTAATGTATTTAGTACAGGGTCTACAGGCTCTCACTGCACAGACCAGACTTGTAGTGATCCTCCTGTTTTTGGTCTCCCAAGAGCTGGAATTACAGGCATGTGCCACCACGCCTAGTCTCAATCACCATCTCAGCACACCTGGGAGTGGGGCTGGCAAGGCACTCTGGGGATCAAACCCTGGTCCCTGTGTCTGCCTAAGCAGGTTCTTTAATCTGCTGAGCTATCTGGCAAGTCATCCCGTTTGTTTGTTTGTTTGTTTGTTTGTTTGTTTGTTTCCCTTGTTGCTTTTGCTGTCTTCCACTGCCCTGAACTGAACAGTTGCCCCTGGGCTGAGCCACCCTACCTTGGAGCCACCTGATTATGGACTGAAACCTCCACAAACTGAGAGCTAAATAAACCTTTTCTTCCTGAATTATGCACATCTGGTATTTTGACTCAACCATGAGAGAAAGGTAGCTAAGTCAGCCACCTTCCTGAAGAACAGACCTGGTTTTCTTTTTCCCTGTCTCTTGTTGATAATGAAAGCAAATGTTGGTAAATGCTAGGAATAAAAACAATCAGGATTTCTCCCTGAAGCTTCAGAGGTCCAACTGTGTCTGTGTCCTCTCCTAGGGTCCAAAGGATGGGAGGAATTGCTATGGCTCGAATTGTCCTCACAAAACTTTGAGTGTTCTCAACAGGATGGCATTAAGAGGTAGAGCCTTAGGAGGTGATAGGCCACAAGGGCTCCACCTTCATAAACAGCACTAGATGCTCATCTAAAAGGGCTTGTAGGGAAGATAGTTCCCTTTTGCGCTTCTGTCTTCCACCTTGTGAGGATACTGCGTCCCTCTGCCCTGCAGGGGACACAGCATACAGGGTGTCATCTTAGACCCAGTGCAGCCCTCACTAGATGCCAGCACCTTCTTTGCAGACTTCTCAGCCTTCAGAACTGTGAGAGGTAAAGTTCTGCCCTGACTTACCCACTCTTGGGTTTTCCAGCAGAACAGCACAAGTTGAACTATGACAGGAGTGGAGGTGGGGGACAGTGGAAAAGGAAAAGGGCAGGAGAACCCAGTGCTGGGTGAATCCAATTCATCGCGGTCCCTACCACATTAAGGTGACTGCAGGGCACCCTGTAAGGTACGGAGCTCCCAGAGAACATCCTCAATTGTCTGCCCTGTGACAACACTGCCCTTGGTCCCTGCTAGAAGTTTCCACCTACAAAAAAGGGAAGCAAAGAGAGATTGCTATGGCCTGAAAGTTTGGGTCCCCCCAAAATGTCTTACATTGAAACTTCACTAAGGTGATAGTTTTGGAAGCAAGGCCTGTGGCAGATGACTGAGGCTTCAGGATAGACTCTTGTGAATGGGATTTGTGCCCTTAGAAAAGAGGCACAATAAGACAGAGGCCCAGCATGCTGCCCCCTGTTGGCCTTGAGAAGACACAACTAGGAAATGCCATCTATGAACCAAAGAGCAGGACCTAGACTTGATCATGGATTTCAGGGCTCCGGAAGCATAAGAAGTTTCTGTTGTGTAGAAGTCACCAGTTGATGATATTTTGTTATCACAGCTCCAAAACCCTAGGACATGATTACTCCAGAAACTCTCTTAAGCCCTGTGGAACAAAGCTACAAGCCAGAGGTGTAGGGACAGTTGAAATAAGACCAGAACTAAAGAGATTTTTTAAAATCAAAGTTAAGAATAAGATGCCTGGCCAAATTATAACCATGGTGGGTAGTGGCCTGTGATAATGGCCAATAAGTGTCTTTTGGGGAAAAAAAGAAGAGGAAGAAGAAATAGAACAGTATCCTGAGTGTTGACATAATGGAACAACATCTAGTTAGGGCAATACAGAGGCCAAGGGTCCACTGAGTGACACTTCCAGGACTTTGTAGAATATTCTCCACATGGGGTACGGTGTTTTCCCCTCTGGATAACAAAACAGCAGGGCAGATCAGTGGAGGACAATCTTTATGGAATGACCTCCCTTGCATCACATATCCACACTGTGTGACTAAGCAAACACACGATACCTGAAGATTATTCACATCAGAGAACTCTGACAAGCATTTTTTGTTCCTCCATCTGGCAAGTTAATACCCTGTCTACAGTTGCACCCCCAAAGTACCCAATCCCTCTGCTTCCTCAACCATGCACAATACACTCACTACACATGCACACATCTAGAGAATTACCTGTCAGCACTCTACCAAGGGAAGCACAAACAACTCTCAGGAGACATTTGAGCCCTGACTTCCACTTTGTTTCCTGTCAGTTTTGCTGCCCACCATGGTGCACCCCATTCAGGAAGCTCATGCTGTTCTGGTAACATGGAAAGACCACATCAGAAGGAATGAGATCACCTAGAAGAGGACTGGAGGACCAAGATGCAGAGAGGTGGGCAAGTGGGGCTTAAATTCAGTCAACAAATACTTGCAAAGTATACAGTATAGACTACAGAGCTGCAGAACAGAGTCTCCCTCATCCCCTGGCATGAGAGCTGGCAAACATACACTTTGCTCACACCCAAGGGGATTATGATAGAACAGAGGACTGAGTGGAAGTGCACTAGAACTGAGCAGAAGCGAGGGCAGACAACTAAGTGCTGAGAAAAGAAACTAGTAAAATTGATAGCCCAGTTTCAATAAGCATTGATTTTTAAATATATAACAATTTAGAACTAAAAGCCAAGGTACTCCCAACATAGCAAGTGGCAGGATAAGGGCAAGTGGAGTAGAAGGATGCTAAGAGTCTTGTTTTATACACAAATAATATGCAATGATTAATTTTAGGCACCGAAGAAAAATACTAACTTGAAGGTAGTTATTAAAAACCCTAGTGTAGAAGTTATATGTAATTTCCAAGGCATTTTAGAAAAAAGCAAAAGGGAAATATGGAAAATGTTATTAAAAAGATAAAAGTTATAAATCCAACAAGGAAAAAAAAGAAATAAGTGGAAATATATTTAAGTTGTAGGTCTGCCTAATGTGGCTACACTGATAGTCACATAAATAAGTTCAATGTCTGTTTTAGAAGACAAACTCTCTGATTAGAAATCTAACTAGGTGCTATGTAAATAAGACATGACTAGACTATGTTTTCATGGACAACTTGGGAATGATGGGATGAAAAAAAATTCCAAATAATAATTTCTTAAACAAGGTAGAAGTTTATTTCTTTGCCATATGATTGTGCCTGCATCAGGGCCTTGGCCTTTTGTTTAGCCTTGAGGATTTTCTCTCTGGATCTTGACTTAATGGGCCAGGGTTTAGTATAACTACTATTGACTTCCACACTACTGTTGACTGTATGCTGTGGAATTACACAAGTGTGTGCCTCTGCAGAGGGTGGGAGGCAAAACTAGAGGCAAGAGAGCAAAAACAACCACACATGGAAATGCACCTTGTAATCCACCAAAGGTACTAAGGAGGGCACCCCTGAGACAGATGATCTGAGCATTCACCCAAACAGACTGGGTGACCCTGGATATGTGAGCATGGGGCATGGAAAAGGAAGATGGGACGGGGGAGGAAATCATGAGCAAAATGGGAAGGAAAGAGAATGAGATCCACAGAATTTCTTCCACATTCACTAAGTACCCACAACTGCTCAGTGTGCTGCCGTGCGTGCCCATGTCTTATCTAGTGTAGGCAATGTAAAGGTGCAAAGGTTTACTATTTCGCCTCAGCATTTCAGAGAAGTCAGTCCATAGTCAGCTGGTTCCAAGGAACAAATCACAGTGAAAGGAGTGGTGGGAGGAGAACCGATTGCCCCATTGTAGCCAGAAACAGAGAAAGCAGCAAGGGAGTCCAGACAGACAGCACAGCTGGGAACAGTATGGCCAATCAAAGCCATGCCCCAGTGACCTAGCGCCTCCCACCAGCACTCATTCCCCACAACACAGTCAGCTATGTGCCAGTCAGTGGGCTGATCCCCTGGAGAGGCTGGTGCCTCCCCTGCCATCTAATCACCTCTACAAAAGCTCTGCCACTGAATACATGAGTCTTTGGGGGAATATCCTTGACCATAACTGAGGAGTTCCTTAGAACTAAGGAGCCCAATGTATCATGCTGGACTGGGGCTGAGTAGGGTAAAAGTGATGTTCTTGAAAGCTAAAGGGAACTGGAAGAGTGGCATGAAATTGTCAAGGAATTTTAGTGCTAAAAGATGCACAAAAGAGGCAAGAAAACTAATGACTGCTCTTGGCTTGATATATTTTTTACTCTTCTTCCCTGATAGCCATAACATCAACTGTATTCATTTCCTATCTGTGTTACTAGTGACATAACAGCTTGCTATTCTGAACCAAAGCTAGGGAGGCTGACTCTTAGCTATGAGTGGGCAGTGTGAGCACTGTTATATTTCAATATTGTACTTACAACCAATCAAAAAAGAAGACTTAAATAGATATTCCATCTTCTAATTCAGATCTTTTGTGCAAGAAGTCTCACCACTCCCACAAATGTGCCTACTAAGATACATTATGCCACAATAAAAGCACATTAAAAAGTACATGAGCATGTTACTGCCATCCCAAAATGAGACGCAACACCACAACAGAGACTTTATTCACATCCCTTGTAAAATACTGACTTCTGCGGTCTGTAACTCACCTTTGTCAGTTCTCTCCTCGGTCCTCTGTCTTTATTTAGCTCTCCCAATGGAGTACTAGCAACTTCTGGGAGCAGGAGGAAAACTTTCCACCAAATCTGCATGATGACCAAAACAGAGTGATTGAATTACTTAATTGAAGCTCTGTAGCTTGTAATACGATGCATATTAGGCCCTCTTCGTTGTGTAAAAACAGAAGCAGAACCAAATCATTTTCATCTTTCTGTTTGCTTTGAGTTCATTTTGGGTTTTTGTTTTCTGTGGGGTTTTTTTAAGCTCACACAATATACAAGAGGTTCCCTCCTCAGATCTTTAATAACCAGCAAGTGATGGGGGGGGGGCGCGTGCCTACGCCGGAAGTGCATACAAGCTCTGCATACAGGTGAAGAGCCCGGGGACCCATACATTCGTGTTAGCTCACAGAGCTGCTGCCATCGCTTCCTCCCGTTAGCATCAGAGCAAAGCTGCTGCTGAGGAACACACAGCGTGGTGTGAAGGGCACCGTGTCCGCAACTTGACGATTTCTAAGTGTGGCTGGCTTTGCGGCTACTCTTTTGGACCTTGAGTGTATGGGACCACACGAGTTTGACAGACTGGTGCAGGAAATGCTCCAGCGCAGCCTGAGGGAGCAAGAGGAAACCAGACGAGAGTCACCTGCACAGTTGGGTGGCCACACTGGCTCTGGTCTTGGGAAGAAATTCTCCTGTCGTGTGGAAGATGCTGAGGTTGAGTTCCTAACTCTGAACGCCTCCCCACCCTCCTGACACCACCAAACAGATAACACTTTCATGCCACTGACTCCATTTTGATAAGATTCAAGCTAAGAACAGTGATAGCAGAAACAAATTTTTTAAAGCTTTCCTCAATTTTCTTTTCATTCTTTTTTGTTCTGTTTTTGTTTGTTTTATCTTATTTTGTTGTTTTTTGAAATAGGGTCTCACCATGTGGCCCAGGCTGACCTTAAATTCACAGCAATCCTCGTGCCTCAGCCTCCTGAACGCTGGGATTACGGGCACACACCACCACTTGGCTAGGGGGCGCGTTTTAAAGGGTCTTTTATCTCATTCAGATCTGATGATTGACATATTAAATTTGTGTAGGATTTTTGGTAGTTAAATGAAAGAAAACAATTTTTAAATCAATTTGTATCTTAAACTCATTTTAGCCTAGAATATAAAGATGCATACATTCATTTAATAAAATTTAATACTCACCTGTTAGAGAGCAGAACATGACAGTTCACACGTATTTCCACATTGTTTAATGACCATGTTGGGGACTAGTAGATACAAGCTGTTGCCCATGACAGTCATACTTGGGTGCTGCACTCAACTGCTTTGAAACTCACTAAACTTGGTACTTGGCCCATTTGGATACAAAAATTTTATCCCAATACTCATCCTTTGGTACTCAACATACAAGGCTAGAACTTGTCCATGTTGATGTGTTGGTTGCTACCTCTTTCAGCCAAAAAATAATCTGTTGGGTCCTCATCATTTTTCATCTCCCAAAACAAATTAATAACAAGTACCAAGGTATCGCTGGGTATCATGAAAGGGTGTTTGGGGTGTATCTTCAGCAATTTTTCCCTGCAGACCATTCTTTTTCTTCATACTCAGCTGTCTTTTTCATATATGATTTCGCCATAATTCACAACTTCATTTCCCACTAGCATGTCATCTTTAATCTTTTGTTGTATTCTGTCTTCCCAACAAAATAAACCTAATCACTGAAACCCTTGATTTATTTCAGAGCCAGCTAATAATGTCTTTTTTCTTTTTCTTTTTCCTTACGGTACATTTGGATTTTAGGCAGGCATTGTCAATTTGGAGCCAGTTTTCTCCAAGATATGAATGTGTTGAGCTGGAAATTATTCCACTCCAACTCTACCTTACTAATAATGACTACTATATTTGTGATTCATTGTTGTTGTTGTCATCGTCATCGTCGTCTTCGACTTC
>NDGN010882745.1:0-14278 GCA_002564285.1 Tympanoctomys barrerae | reverse complement strand
CATGGCTTTACTTTTTATACTTCGTTTTTATACTTTTCTGCTGGATGGTTAAGACCAAGGTAACGCAGGACTTATGCAACAAAAGTTGTAGCTTTTGGGTCTGATAAGGTCAGTGAAATCCCCTGCGTGTGTGTGTGGGGGGCGGGCGAGGCATGGCAGCGGCAGTGCCACCCGGGCACCGGCTGCTCCCTCCACACTGTGGTGGCCATTTGCTCTTTCACAACTTGGCTGATTGTGAGCTCCAGGCTTTCTGTACCAGTTTCACTTATTTCTTCCCAGTACATCACTTCTTACCATTGCTGTTCTCTCCTCTCTGAATTACTGAAAGGACCCTTGTGCACCCTGCATGCGCATCCTTTGTCCTGTGTGGTGTTACTCTGTGTCCCTGCACTTCAACATTGCCTTCTGATTTTGATCGGGTTGGCTTTGCAGAATTATCCACATCTTACCTGCCGAATCTGTCAATCTCCTCCTTTGTTACTAAGTGTATGCGTACTTAGACTTTTTTTTTAAAATTTGGTACTGGGATTTGAACTCAGGACCTTTCCCTTGTGAGGGAGGCACTGTGCTGCTGAGATACATCCCTGGCCCAAGTCTATGCATATTTAGAAGGGTTTTGTTTATCCCCATATTGTAGAAGTGCACTATCTTTCCATATTTTTAGAATTTCATTTACAAAGTTCAGGGATTTGCCACAACTGCACATGACTTAGGTGTGAAGGGGCTAGTGGGGCGAACTTCCTCTTCCTCTCCTGCCTCTGTAGCTCAGCTGTTTTAGGGACTCTGCTTTATTTATACCAGTGAAAAGTGACACTTGTTTTTATGGGACCTCCGTTTATTCCTGGTGGTACTTCCTGACTCTGTCCTGCTCTAGTTCCTCATTTCTATCTTTTTTTTTTTTGGTGGAACCAGGGATTGCACTCAGGCCTTTATGCTTGCCAGGCAAGCGCTTATCCTACTGAGCTATCTCCCTGGCCCCTTCATTTCTTTCTGCATGTGGATTACTGCCTTTTATTATTCTAGCCCTTAACATATGGCATGGAAAACATCATGTGTTACTGGCACCCCCCTCCCAGTTATTTTTCTGGTTACTGATTTAAACAAATTAATACTTTTTGAGAAGAAAAATATTTGGGTTTTTACTGCGATTGATGAAATCATTTCTATATGTCTTGGCCTCCTATCGCTGTCATAAAACACCTGAGTAATCTACTTGTAAAGAGAAAAGTTTCCTTCTGGATCACAGGTGAGGAGGTGCTGGTCCACGGTGGGTGGGTGCTGTTGCCTTGGGTCATGGTGAGGAGGTTCTTCCATGCACAGAGGCATGAAGGACCATAACTTTTTTTTCACTGGCACAGAGGGAAAGAAAATGAAGAAAGAGGAAATCAGGGTCCCCGCCTCTTCAGTGCATGTCCAACGTGGTCCTGAGCACCTGCTAGCCCCCGGCCCTCAAAGGCTTCAACACCTCCCCATGACACCCTGCTGGGGACAAGGCTTTGACACAGGGGCCACATGGGCCTGGAGGACTCTGTGGAACTGGACTGTAGTACTGAGTGACAGGCTCTGGGACTTCCTCTCCCAGATGGAGAGATTTGCTGCCTCTCCTGGTGTGCTTTTCAGGACAGTGGGTTGATTCTTGTTTTCACTAGCAAAACAAGACCTGGAGATGATGGGAGAAAAGACTTCTGGCTGTGAGTACATAAAAACAAAAGTGAGACTCAGCAAGAAGAAAACAATAACATTTAAACTGAATTAGAAACTTGAGTTGGAAAAATACTGGCCAAATTTGTTGGAAAAAGAATAGCCACTAATATAGAGCCAGTGATTACAAAGCCATTGTCAAAGCTCAATAGATGAGTTGGCATAGAGCATGCACAAGTGATGCACAGAAAAGAGAAGATGGAAGCAGAAAGACAGTGAGATACCACCAGCCTGGGGCAGCAGAATGAATGGTCTTTCCTCAGCTTTTTGGGGAGAATGGGTGGGGGCTTTCACACTGAGGGGTGCCTATTTGTGTGGTGTTTTGGGGACTCAAGCCAGCTGTTCCCAGCAGAGTGATGAGAGGGACAGATTCTGGGCTTTGGGTGGATCCCACAGCATGCCCACATAGCTGTTGAAGCCAGGGTGTGGGATCACCTGCGAAGGCTGACACTGGGCAGCACCTGGATGCTGGCCCTAGGGGTGTGCACAAATGCGTTACTTGCCTTTCAGGAGACATGACATTGTGGCGAAGGAGGGGACTGAGGTGCTGGAACACAGCGTTACGGTAAAGACATCTGGTTTCTGAAGAGCGACAAGAGTGGCACACCATACTTTCCTTTGGTGCGCAGAGAACACAGGGCCGTTGACAGAGGAGACTGCCGGGGCTTGAGGCACAAGAACTGTTTCTGATGGTGACCGGGCTGGGATCCTGGGTATGGGATTTGTGATGGAGATCCGCTGTGCAGCTTTTTACCTTAATGTAGGATTTGGATTTTTCCATATGGGAATGTCTTAGTTTTTAACAAACAAATGGAAGGAGATCAGACCAACACTCGATCAAGAACCCATCAGTGTTTGGTAAACAAATGATATAAAACATTTCTCTTGGACCTGGGTTGTGGTTGTGAAGTCAGCTCAGTTCTGAGTCTCTGAGCTTTGAGGACTTTGAATTCAGTCCCATTACGCTTTTACATTTTGAGAGCTAAGGGCTTAGAATCCAGATGTGAGGGAGCCGCAGGCCAGGGCTCGCTCTCTGTCCAAGAGAGAGAGATTTGTGTGGAGAGAAAAAGCCACACAGGCTTTGTGTTCTGCAGCTCTCCTGGGATGTGCCTGTCTTTCAGTCGGTTCTCTGTGCCTCGTTGGCACTGGGGTCACTGGCACTCCTTGGTTTAGGATGTGGTTACGCCCAGTACACCCACCCTCAGATGAAATCACTGTTTGATACAGTGGGGTGGATTAACTAACGGGCAACTTGTAGCACATAGCTGAACAGAATCAGCGTGGTGCTGGGTGTGGAAGGCCCACCCGAGGAGTGTTGCCGACAGCGTGAAAGGAGAACTGGAGGGGAAGATGGCTGCTGTTGGTCCTTGTGGAGAAGCTTGTTGTTCTGGCTTTCCTGATGTGAACTCATCATGGGAGGAGCTCGGGTCTTTGTTGTAGCTGGGGGTGGCTGGGGTTCTCTTTAGGGGGCTGCGGTCCTTACCTTGCACACCACTTCCTGGCTCCAGTGCAGATCCTTCAGCCCAGTAGCACAGCTCTTCACCCCAGTACTTTTCCTAGCTTCTACGCTGACAGGTGGGCCTTCCCAGGGCAGGTCCTTGATCCAGACTTGCATGAAGCATTGTCATGGGCTCTAGGCCTCCCACTGGACTTGTGGAGGGCATTGCCAAGGGCTCTAGGTTGTCAGCTGGACCTGTGCAGGACATTGCCATGGGATCCAGGTCCTCAGCTGGATTCTATGGGTCTGCAGTGTGCAAACAGGTGTCCCACACTTGTTTACATTTGACTATTTGGGTCAATACTATAAAATAATCCTATAAATTTTGTGTCTGATATTAAATATTTTCCTTTGTAAACCTTCACTACAACACACAGTTAACTCACTGACCAGTACAGCTCAGCCCTGCCTGTCTCACACATGCTCAGAACACTCGCTTTTGCCCACCTTGGGTAGAATCATGTGACCCTAAGCCTATTCCATAATAAAGCGTTGCACATCTTACTGCTACCAGTTCACTGGACACTGCGTGGACCTGTGCATGGAGCAGATTCATTTCACTGCAGCATGGCATGAAGAGTGGGACAGTTGTCTGGATAGCTATTTGCACTATTGCCGAGTGGAAAATTTGCACATGGAGCCACCGTAAACTGCAAATTGGGATTATCTGTGCTTTGATTTCTACTCTCTTTGGTGTAAGAATTTTAATTACTATTTTTGGCCATGGTCAGACCAAGGTCAAAGCTAGTCTCTGCTTAGGAGATATTCCCATGTGCCGGCTGCACGGTTGTCTGTGGGAGTCCTACAGAAATAGGTTGCCCTCTCTTGGCAGGGTGATGGATCGTCTGTCCTCCATGAGTGAGCTCCGAAGGTACTGAGAGCTTTTAGAGTTGTCTGGAGATAACAGCCTGGCTGTCCATGCTCATGACTGAGGCAGAGCAGATGCGGGGTAATTAGTGGTGGGCTTGTGTTTTAGGAAGACATGAGTGATTTCTTTCTTGGAACTGTGCATTCTTTCCTGGAGCAGATGCATTCCGCTGCAGCATGGGTAGGCTCAGAGGTGGATGGGGATGAGAGGCTGGGGAGGATGCAGAGGGGAAGGAGCAGGAGGAGAAAGAGAAAGAGGAGGAAAGGGAGGAAGAGGAGGAGGAGGAAGAGAAGGAGGAGATGGAGGAGGAGGAGAAAGTGGAGGAGGAGGAGAAGGAGGAAGAGTTCTCCCAGTGAAAAACAGTCCAGAGAAGACAAAGATATGGGAAAGGGTAGCTGTAGGATCTTAGCTAAGCTGAGTTAAAACACATGCGGAAGAGGCTCCTGGGGGCCAGAACTGCTGGGAGCTTGGTGATGGAGAGGATGAGGCAACTCCCAACTGTTTCTTTCTGCCAACTCACTTCTCTGGGGGACACAAGTTGGAGGGCCTTGCCCACAACTGTCAGGCATGTATCAATCTGTGAATCACTCTTTCTTCAGCTCCATTTCCTACCAATGATATGCAGATATTTAGCACTGCCTTCCCTAACTAACTCTTGTACTTGGCCAATTCCAGTAGTAGCTGCTCAGTAAAAACAGTTTCTCCTTCTTCCTCTGGCTTATTTTCATGAAGCCTGATGGCTCACCAACTTAGCATTCAAGCCTCCCGTTTGGGTCTCTCATCTCATTGCACAAATGTGTGCTTCCAACTTTCCCAGTCTGTGATGTTCACAACTGGAACTCTAATGACTGCATAGCCAGCCCCACCTGCCCAAGCCGCTCCTCACTTGTGTCTAGATGCTTCTCCTGTCTGCACTCTCATTTGGGACCAGCATGGTCCCCAGAGACAGGCACAGAAGGGAGCTCAGGGTGTGATGACTGGCAAGGCCACTGTGTGTGGGGAGCACAGCTAGTCTTCCCTATGTCCTCTGACCGTCAGCCCAGGTGGTGACTGTCCTTCCTCAGCCAGAACATCAAACATGACAATCATGTGGTTCCCTCTTTGCAAAGGCTCCTTGTGGAAATGCACTCATTTGCAAGATGAGTATGAAGGGGGTGTGTGTCCCCCTCTGCATGTGATCTGAACACTGTGTTCATTTTCATCAGACACCTTTGGATGGCCCAGAGGCTGCCTGCCTAGCTCACTCTCCCCTTCCATGTGGGGTCAGGAAGTGTGGGTGGCAGCAGGGACCCCAACTCCGGTTCCTCAGCCAGGAGGAGCGAGGCTGCATGCCTCCTGAGGAAGACAGCCTTGCCAGGCTGTGAGGTTTGCAGGAGAAGTCCCTCACTGCCTACAAATAATGCGTCCTTCCTTTCATTCAACTTCTGGAAGATCAGAAAGAAAATCTGTTTCCTGAATGAGATAAGAGGTTTTTGATGGGGTGTTGCTACTGAACTAGTGTCAAGTGATGCAAGCATTGTGCCTGGGTGTTCATGAGGACCCATCATTTTTGTCCTAGTGAAAGCAATAAAGGGGTCAGATCTCTGACCCTCCTCCCAGGTCTGGGACAGCTGCTGGCTTGATCTACTGAGCTCTCTGGTTGGCAGGCTCCCACTCTCTGTTCCTAGGAGGAAGGGGGATCTGGGTTTTCATCCTCTGGCCGCCCTTGCTATGTGTGGTACAGGGAGGTATTCTGTCACAATTGCATAGAAATTAAAGAATGAAAGTCCCTAGTCCTGACGTTTGATGTTTCTGTGACAGAAAGAGCCACAAGGATTTCAGCTCCTGAGGTCTGAGAGCGCCCACTAGAAGATTTGGCTGGTGGCAGTGGTGACAAAAGTAGAGCAGCTCTTACAGGGCTTCTATATGGGAGAAGGGGCAGGAGTGCTGGGCTGATGGCTGAGGACCCATGTCCTCGGGGGCTCGGAGGGCACCGTGGCTTCAGCATGCTTTCCGATTTCACTTCTGTGCAAGTCAGTCCCTAAATTCACGTGTTAGTGCTGCGTGGAGACCTTGGGAGGGGGTGGTGGGTCATGAGATCCATCTATAGGATTAATAAGGGGCTGAGGAGATAGCTCAGTAGAATAAGCGCTTGCCTGGAAAGCACAAGGGCCTGAGTTCAATCCCCAGTATCACCAGAAAAAAAAAAGAAAAAGAAAAAGAAAAAAAAAAGATTAATAAGCCAGAGAGGCTGTAGTGTGTCTGTGGAGTGTAGCCTAGATGCCTGCTTACTCTCTTGCATAGGTTGTCCTCTGCCAAGTCCTGAGGCAAGGGGACAGACACAGGGGAGGCCAGCACTATGCTCTTGGACTGAGCAAACCTCTACTTCCTGGGGCTGTGACTTTGCTTTTGTGACAGAGGGACTTGTGCACCCTGCAGTGCTGTTAGTCTTTCTGGGTGCTGACTGGGGGTCTCTTCCTAGACTCCAGGGGATGCCTCAGCATGACCTAAAAGGAAGATTCTTTTATTAACTAGCTAAGGCTTTGCAAAGAGAGAGACTGAGAGCCAGGGCTCAGCTGTTTTGCAAATTGGACTCAGCATGAAAAAATAAGCTGGAAATGGTGTCCTGGTGAACCTGTTCCCAAAGCGTCTGTTGGCTTGCACTACTCAGCATGTGGCCAAGGGCAGGTTGGACGGGTATCCTGTGGTCATCAATCACAACTCTGCAAGGGAGAGCCCTTGGTACTGAGCTCAGTCTTCATCCCTAGACAGCACCACCCAGGGGACAAAGCTGGATGGAGCTGCATGACTACGCAGTGAGTCTTGGGAGGCATAATCCTGAGAGCATTGAGTGGAGAGCTGCTGATAGTCCTGAGGCCCTGTGCCCTCAGGGACAGTAGCTTATAAACTGGATTCAAGTTGTCTGACCTTGAGGATTGTCTCTGCTTTAGGTATGTCAAAAAGATAAGTCACTTCCTGTGAAAAACCCCATGTCAAGGACCGTGGAGCTACTGGCCCCTCCCAGGCCCTTGTCCTGTAGAACCACCACTCCTGGGGGGATGCAGGTGCTGCTGACCCTGCTGTGTGGGAATGCTACCCCTACCAGAGCATGTCAGACATGCCACATTGGACAAAGGTGCCAGCGACTCCACTGTGCCCTCTTGTTATGGTTTGTGTCTAGATGTCCCCCCAAAGCCTCATGAAGTCAAGGGGCAGGCTTCTGGAGTTTGTGATTGATTCTTGGTCCAAAGTTGGTGTTATGGATGTGAGTGCTGCACCTGCCCTGGGGAGGACAGCCTGTGTGCAGCATAAGGCAGGGAGCGAGGCTGCTTGTGCTGCTGCTCCTCCTTTTATGCTCTTGCTCTGTTGCTGTTTTCTGCTGCCATGAGCTGTTGCCCTCTGCCCTGTGCCGCTCTGCCTTGGAGCCCTCTGAGTATGGACTGAAACCTTCACAAACTGTGAGCTAAATAAACCTGTCCTTCCCTAACTTTGGGTGGTGGGTATTTTGTCTCAGCAATGTGAGAAAAGTAACTAAGATATCTTTGTATGTTACCCAGCCTTGAGCTGTGACTATACCAAACCCTTGGCAATGGAGACCTTGTGGTTTCTGACTGGGGTTATGCAGTGTGGTCTGTGAGGGGACATCACCTAGAGATATCATCACTTCCCACCACTTTTTGCCTCCTCTTCAAACGTTAGGACTTTGAAATTACACAGTGGATTTACCCAAATGTCCCTAGAGACTTTGCTTTCTTAGAAACCACAGCACTGTAGAGGAAAGCAGAGCTAGAAATTCCCTCCTGAGTAGTTTATTATTTTTACCTGAGGGAGCACTTTTCCAAGGAAGCAAAGAAAAGCGAGCTAAGATGGTCATGCTATGGCTGTGGGTGCAGCGAGAACTGTGCAGGGCCTGTTGGTCTGTGCTTGCAGGTGCTCCAGGTGGGTGGTCGGCAGGACAGGAAGGGAGCTGGAGTGGCAGCTGGGCTTTGTACAGGAATGTGGTGCTTGCCCAGCTGCCGTGGGAGAGCAGGGATGCAGTGATAGGGCCCAGATGCAGTTGCAATCTGGGGGTCAGTGGAGAGACGGGGTTGGCACCCCAGCTGTTTGTTGAAGGCAAGGCTGGGAAGGTCTGGGGGCAAAGCCCAACCACCATCCAACCTGCAGGAGGACACATCCAGGACTCGGAGCCTCAGTGGGGAACCTGACCACTATGATACTTCTTCTGTCCAGAGGTTGGGACCTGGAGCCTGGCCTTGGAATCTGTGGGTCTGACAGCTGACTCAACACAGGAGGACAAAAGAGGTACCTTCCTGGGTCCCCTAGATACACATACTTGGGGACACTTCCCTACAGCAAGCTGCCTGAGTAAGCATAAGGTTTTCTCTTGCCTATGTTTGCTGGATATTGACTGCTCCACAGCAGACTGGAGGAGGTTCGCTTGGGTTCACAGTTCCAGCTCAGCCAAGTGACGGGCTTACGCATGCTGGAGACCTTCTTGCTGAGGTGGGGTGGCATCCCATGGAGATGATGGGGAGCATGTGCTTCATGCCTACCAGGACAAATGTCTGGCTCTTCCCTAAGTGCCTGATCTGGTCCTTGTCCCTCCTGGAAGTTCCCTACTTATGCACTGTGTGCAGGGGAAGATTCTGTCCTCTGACACCTCATAGGGTTATAGTCCACAGGTCAGGGGACCCCGCCAGCCACACCCACACCTAAGTATCTCCTGGGCTTTTCTGACTCCAGCTGTGACAATGGAGGAGACTGAGCAGGGCAGACCAGAGCCACAGAATTTGTGCACAATAAAATAACTGTGTTCTGTGAGGGGTGTGGACACTGATGTGAGGGGTGTGGCCATAGACAGCCAAGTACACAGGGACATTTAGGTGCCACAGCTATATCATGTCCCTGTCCCTGTCTGCTTACAGATGACAAGTAGGTAAGAGCCATCATATCCAAAGGTCAACAAAGAGGAAGAGAAAGTGAGTGTGCTGTGGTCTGGGGTAATGGAAATTAGAATCCCCCTTATAATGAGAGCGGGGTTGATGGTTTAGATTAGCAAATTAGATTAAGAAGAAAAGAAAGCAAAACTTGGGTTTCTTCAGAAAATACCAGAAACCATGGCTAACAAGCATTGCAAACAAGTCCTGTGATCACGGTGGCATTGAAATTTTAATTAGGAACTAATTGGATAAACATCCTAACTAATTTCTAATTAAAATTAGGGAAACGTGCCCACAAAACCAATGCTAGCTCCCGCCTCCTTTGCCAGAGGACACCAGGGGGCTTGGACGGAAGCACACTTCTGGTGCTGCCAAGTTACTGGGCAAGCAGCAGGCCAAGGAAATAGCGTTTCACGCGTGTAGGAGCCCGGGAGGCGCCGCCTAGCAACCCTTCCCAAGCGGCCCCACTAGCTGTGTGCAATTCCACAGGGACATCCTTGAAGTCCAGAGGAGGGGCTCCAAGAGCCAAGCTAACTGAACCCCTGGGCCTCCTGGTCCACCTGGCTAGCTAATCCCACTCGCAAGCCTCCCACCCCTCCAGTCCTGGCCCCTCCTTACTTCCCTGAAGAATCCCGTTGATCTCTACATGCTTCTGCTCCCTTAGCTCCTAGGGTCTTTGGAGCTAAGAAGTTGGGCTTTCTCTTGTGGGTAAGGAAGGAACAGGTAAGGAGGCCCACAAGGCTAGAGGAGTGAGCAAACGCCTCTTTCCTGTGTCACTGGATGACAGGGATCTGTGGGCCCCGTAGCCTGAACTCAGCTCTTCCCTCCCAAAACATATAGGGAATCTTACCTCCTGAATTTAGTCAAAGACTCTGGGTCTTTCAGGAGGACCATGTTTTTGTTTTTGTTTCGCATCTGCCCTGTCTTTGTGTAGAGAAGCTAAAGGTCAATCCAGATGGTTGGTACAGATTTGCTGAAAGAGCAAGTGGATCACGACTTGAGAATCTGTGGGTTGGACCGCAGTGACTGAGCCGCTCTCCTGGGGTCCTAAGGCGCAGCTGGAAGGCTTCTCAGAACGTGGTCACAGAAGCAGCCTCCATAGCTGGCCTGCGGTTCCAATTCTGGCTCTGCCACTCAGTAACTGTGACGCCTCAAGCAGCACTCAGCCCCTCTACGCTTCAGCCTGTCATGTGCAGAGTGGCCCAGAAGAAGTACCCAGAAGTATCATCATTCTGGTGATTAGAACTGGGCCCAACAGCACCATTTCTGTTACTTTCTCTTTTGTTGCTATTATTGTAGAATTCAAATGGTTCAGTTTTGATAAAAGCAGGGTAACAAAGTTTGGAGGACGCAGGAAAGAAAGCAAGTTAGTCATAAATCTAGGCAAAAAGCTTGTATATAAAATTAAATATAAAGCAGCCTGGCTGGTAAAATCCAGCACTGTTTCTGGCAGATGCATTATTTTCCATTGTAAATATTGTGGTTATTAAGTCCTTGTGTGATTTTTGGCTTCTTTTCATCTTTTGGAGGATATTTTCAATCGTTTGTTTCCTTCTGACTACCCTTAAATGACTTCACAATGCTATTTGGGGGAGATTATGGGACCAGAGAGGCCTTAACAAGGAATATTAAATGCTTAATCTTGGAGTGTTTTAACAATGTGGTCACTGGTGTGTGCTCAGGGTGTTTCCAGCCTGCTTTTTGCCACACTTAGAAGTTGTGACATTTTTCTGAGTAATGTATCACTTTCCAGAAGGTCACAGGAAAGAGCTATGATTTAGACATTAGACATTGTATTGTAGCACACATTTTCTTTCATAACTTTCCCTGCTGGCTTTGGGTCTTGAGATGGAGTGTCTCAGCCCACAGTGAGAGTGTCTCGTGGATTTGGAAGCTGCATTCAGTAAGCCCCTGTGGCCTGCCCAGCATAATCGTGACATAAACACAGGCCATTATTTCTGTGATTTATTTAAAAGGCCAGCTCTACGATCTTTCTATGAGTATTGTTTTGTCAGGCTGTGGAAGAATTAAGATTAACATGGGAGACTGAAAATTTGCTTCATTATAAAATTTGGCTGTTTACTTGTTCTCAATGAAAAACTCAATTATATATATATATATATATATATATATATATTCATGTGTACAGATGGTTCTAAATACTTGGGCAATGGCTTTAGGTATGCAAAAGTGGTTTTTTTAGAGTTGGACTGAGTGCTTTACTTGTATTGCAACTATGTAGACACATCCTTTGCTGCATCTACAGTTTTACTTCCAGTAATTTCATTTCCTTATTTATGGAAGTGGGGAGCCTACGGGGGTCTTGTATGTGACCACAAGAGTTCACTACTGAGCCACACTGCCAGCCTGGAGACTTATTAGTTAAAACCGACTCAGGAAGTGATGCTGCCAATGCTGTTGGTCTTCCTTTTCCCAGAGCTTATTTGCTTTGAAAGACACATTCTAACTTGTCTGCATCACCTTGGATGGCTTTCTGCTCCCTGAAAAACAACCCCTAGAACTCTGTCTTGCAGTTGGCTTTTGCACAGATAGGAGAGCAGCCTATGTAATCGGGCAACTTCATCTCTTCCTGCAACTGAGAGGCTCAGCTATGGGGTTGAGGGTGCTGTGAGTACCCTGACCTTGCTTGGGACCTTGTTCAAGGGTTATGGGAAAATGCTGATCTCATGGACTGGCTATGCTTATGTAACGAGTGGCCAGAGCCTGAACATTGAGGCCTCAGCATGCTGTGGTCAAGAGAGTCAGCTACCAACAGATTTTTTTAGAGTAATTCACCTTTTTTTAACATGTATTTATTTGAAGGGAGAGACACAGAGTAAGAGTGGGGCCATATGCCTGGCTGTCCTCCTCCAGGGTTCCCAGGGTCCCGAGCACCCTCTTCCTGAGTAGCAGTGTATGAATCCAGATTCTGAATGGTCCAGTCACAGAGAGTCTGCCTGGCAGAGGCTGGGCAGATGGCTGAGGTGGGTGCCTGCCGTGACTGGGAAGGGAGGGCATTTGTGTCTGCTCTTAATTCCTGGAGGCCCAGGATATCCATTTCCTGCTTTCCATGAGGCTGAACTCCTTGGTACTTACAATGGCCTTTCTAAGACATCAGAAGAGTATGGGTTCTTGAGGCAGGATGCATGTAGATAGAAGGGCCCATCCTGGGAACACTGGTCAGGAGCACTTACCATCGGCCACTGCACGTTTCTCCTGCACACAACGCTGAGATGGAGGAAGGAGAAGGGGACATAGTGGGAAATTCCAGGAACCAAAGGCTTGGGGTAGTGAAGGCAGGAACTGGGCCCTCTGCTCCTTAGCCCTCCAGGGCTGGCTGGTGTGGGACTTCCTGTCCCCACAGTCACTCACTGCAGGATGGCCCTTTCCAGCCTGTTTGGAACAGACACATATCCCCAGGAGATTTGCGTTCTGTCCTCCTCTCCCTCTTTGCATCAGGGATGCACATGGCCCAGGTACGTGGCTCCAGCCCCGGCTTCCTGGAGGGCAGAGCCCGCTCCCAGGTTGGCGACAATGCTGAGTGCTGCACAGTGTTTCTGAGTGTCAGTCCATGCACAACAGTTCTAGCAAGTATAACATCCACCTAGCCAGGTGAGGAAGCTGAACCCTGTGGAGATTGAAAGATTGCCCAAGGTGCCCTTTGGGGAGCTGGGGTCCCTGTCCAGGAGGCTGGCGCTGTGTCAGGAGTCTGGCACTGCACAGAGCCACACCTGTGTCATCCCTCAGGGACTGGCCCTGGGCTGAGTTTTGTAAAGAGGCTCAGTTCCCTGTGGCTCTGGTCAGTAACACTATTGCAGGTGTCGCAGAAGCCACCGCAGCTTCGTCAGTGAGAGAAACAGTGAGATTTGCTGCTTAGCTATATCTTTTTGCTCTTTCTTCATGTGCTTGCTGCTGGACTTACTCGTTCCAGCTGACAGAAAGAGTCCTGTGCTCCTGGCCACACCATGGGGAGCTGCCTGGCACACCAGCCCCTAGCCCTGCTGAGGGAGAGGGGAGGGACCTCCTCAGGGACAGACAGGGGTGGCCTAGCACCATGGGGGTGATTGTAGGTGTTTTCTAGGAAAATTACTGGCTCTAAGATGGATAAATTGGGTGAGGAATTCACAAATACATGACTTTGGTCCTCTATAGAAATACTTTTGCTGCAAGGACACTAAGTTGACACTGTAAAATGTATCATGGGGCTGATCCTAAAGTCTCGTGATTCTCTTTTTTCTTCTATCCCATTCTTTTTTCCTTTTCTATCAGGGTTGATCTGTGCAATGCTTAGAGCAGGAGCAGGGGAAGAGGAGACCATGGTGATGTCAGCGGCAGACAGCGATCCCTGGCAAGGCGCCCCCCACTCCTTGCTCTGAACACCCACAACTAGCTGCTCCCTTCCTAGAAGAGGCTATGGGGAGAGCGTTTTGATTATGTGCCTCTGATCAGCAGCACTACTGCAGGTGTCATGGAAGCTGACCCCACACTCAACACTCTAGGACTTAAGTGAGGGTTGGATTTCTCACTATCTCCCTGCAACTGCCATTCTCTATTTGAATTTCTAAATCAGAGGGAGAGGCAAAGCCACAGCTCCTGGGACAGGCACCAGGGCATTCACACTGTGCCATGGTGGGGCTCCTGGGATTCCTGACGTTTGCTTCCTTGACCATCCCTGCTCTCCCTGTTGTCCTGGACACCTGGGCTCAGCCACACTCTAGCATCAGGATCACTGAGGACAGTGATCAGCTCCCCTTGAACTGCTGCTAACCACTTAGCTCCCTCCCCAGGCGCACGCCTTTGCCATGTGGGTGACAAGCTCTTTTGTGCTGTCTTCACTAGTTCCTGGAGGTGATCGCTTAACTCCTCTAAGGCCCAGCACAGCAGACAGAAACTTGCTGGGCATGGCCGCCAGGCTGTAACTCACATGCCAACCGGGGCTGTGCTTGGAATGCAGTGACTGAAGGTGATGCTCCTGCAGCAGCTGCTGCTGGAGACAGTTCCCCTGACATCTAACTAGGAACGAAAGCTTTCCAGGTAGACATCATGTGGCTCCATCTTTCTCCCAACTTTCTTTCTTTTTATTTTCCCATGCTTTCTAACAGAAAGAAAGAAATGATGGGAGGAGGGAAGGAAGGAAAAGAGGGAAAGGAAAAGAGGAAAGAAGGAAAGAAAGAAGGAAGGAAAGAAAGGAAGGAAGGGGAAGGAAGAAGAAAAGGAGGAAGGAAGGGAGAGAGGAAAGAAGGAAGAGAAGGAGAAAGAAAGGAAAGGGGGAAGGGAAAGTGGAAAGGCAAA
>NDGN010882635.1:0-10469 GCA_002564285.1 Tympanoctomys barrerae | reverse complement strand
GTAGTCCATAATAGTATTGGGTCTTCTGCTTCACTGGCAATGTCAGAAATTGTTGACCTGAGAGAGTAGGTGTTTTGAGAAGTGCACCATTAGGTTATTTTGTCACTGTGCATACACTATGGAGTATGCTTTGCAAACTAAGATGGCTAGTATATCACTGGTTGATATGATCTTCTGGGACCACCATCATATTGTGGTCTACTGCTGACTAAAACATCTGCATATGACAGCCTGATTTTATTTATTTTTTAGATACATTGTCATAATACTTTACAATCTAGTAGTAATTAAAATAATGCATAATATGTTATTTAAAGACATAGTACATAAAAGTTGGCCAATACAAAAAAATGTGAGGAAGATAATATGGCATCAAATAGGTTTCCTAGTGAAACAAGCAGATAACTCTGAACCAGGAGTATGTTAGAGCTCATGGCACAGTGCATCTTATAGGCTGGTCATAGAGGAGGTGAGCTATGTAAGGGCTCAGGATTGTGGGCAGAGACACTAAGAGAATGGGACATCCTAAGAGAAGGTTAGAGCTAAGGAAAAATAATGAAGATCAGGGAAAGGTGACTGAAAAGATTCCTGGCTGGAGCAGAGGTCAAGAGAACATAGAGAATGTAGGCTAGGCAATTGCAGGTAATAAAACTACTGATTTGAATTTCACCTTTTTCTCCCTTCTCTGCCTACAACCTGCTGGGGCAAGGACCAATCATGAGGCAGACAGGAAAAGGAGCTAGAAAAGCCAGGAAACTTAGCCTCTCACTCCACCCCTTAGTCAAGGTGCAGTTTCCCTGAATACAAGGAGCCTGTGCCCTTCATTCTCTTTTCATAGCACTTAGACAAGAGGGGAAAGAGAGGGGCAGGTCAGAAACCCACCATCCAAGATGACAGCAACAGCTTGCCCTTTACTAAGTCACATGATATCTCTGGTGCTTAAAACCTTTGTAAAGTGAGAAGGTTGTACTTAAAAGTTAGATTAATAATAGCCTCTCTTTATTATATACCCAAGAAATATTATTTGCTTTTGTTACTGAATGGTTACTTTAGGCCAGACCCAATTCTAGATCTTACATGGATTATCTCATCTAATCCTCACAATAGCTTTCCAACACAGTACTATTGTAATTTAACCAATCATATTTTACCAATGACATGAACTTGCCCAACATTGAGCTAAAGCGGAGAAGCTGGTGTTCAGACCCAAGCTATCCTGCTGATCATATGTCCTTGTTTTGGGTTTTTTTTTTTTTTTTTTTTTTCAGTTTTATATGAAATGGTTCAGACTTTCCAAAACATAAAGAAGAACAAATGCTGCCAGCTACATGGTTGCCCAGGAGCTGAAGGATTCCCTTTATTGGAGAAACATACACTCACTTTAAACCATTACATTTGATTCTTTCTTTCAGCATGAATGTTCCCTCTTTTTAGGGGTAAACTGCTACTACAAAGAGTTCCCTGGCAACAGAACAAAGCTGAAGCTCCACTAAGCCTTTCTCTGGGTGGAAGAAGGGAGTAATAGGGCAAAAAGTAGAGGAGAAGTAGGCATATGTGCCCATCACTAGCACAAAGTGCCAGCAACACTTACAGCACACAATCCAGCACCCAGAAACTCCGCACAAATGTTGTGATCTTATTGGTTGTGCCCAGGTAACCCCAAGTAGCTGGAACTTCTAAAATTACTTCCAGGCCAGTTTTAACTAGTGCCTTAATGGTAAAAATACTTCCATTCTGTACATGTTAATGACCTGTACTCAGCAGCATTTTATAACAAAGAAGCGGAAAAATATACAGAATTTATTTCCCATAGGGGAAAGTGAGCCTATTACATGTGAATTTATGATGCTACAAATACATTTTTGTTTTAATTTTTTTTAATTTGGGGTTAGCAAATTCTGTATTTCTAACCATGGCTGACTTCTGTCAATGCCCCCTCCATACATTTATCTCTGACAATTTTAATACTCATCCTTTCCATTAATTGAAGCCATTGGTATAAATGTGTATCAGAGATGTTTTTGCTGCTCAGGATCCTGCATGTTTTAAGTTCTGCTAGTATCTCTCCCACCAAATGTGGTTAGAAAACCCAACTCTTCTAGGATTGCCATTAGTGTAAAGGTTCTTTCTGAAAGGATAGCAGTATTTCTGATGCAGCTGGCATTTTAGGTGTGTATATAATTTACCAAATTGTTGGCCACTCAGCTCTTATTCAGTGGTCACAGAAGGAATTAGCAGCCCTCCCCTGCTACCCCAAAACCCAAAGAAGGAAGGGTGTTACTTGGCTTTGGCCCAGAGGCCTGCTGGCACACAGAGTTAAACAGCAGCACAGTGGTACATTTTGGCCATAAAAGGCTTTGGGGTGGCAAAAAGGGCCAAAATAGTTGTGGTATAAGTTGGCCAGGCTATTAAGCAAATCTGAGTTTAATTTAACATAGAGACAACACCTCCTCCCCCACCTCCCGCCCCTCTGGCTGGAGTCAGTTCATGAGGCCATCCAAGTGCTGGCAAAGCAGGACATGCAACGGGCTTTATACAATCTGGGCAAATGGAGGGAAAAGAGGCATGGGGGTGGGGCAGTGGTGGTGGTGAAAGTGGATCTTGAGGTTTGAATTCCTCCTGTGAGTTTGCTTAAGCCACATTGCCTAAGCTTAGAATAGAGAGGCAGGCAGTCTGTCTCCTTGGGATAAGGAAGGATTTGGAACTCAGTGACTGTGAGGTCTTGGCCCCTACTGTGTCTTCTGGTTTGTTTTGTTAGCAGGAGCAAGTTATTCTAGTTTCTTGCTTCTGGGTTTTCTTCAGCACACTTAAAATGATGAGTCTCCACCCCACTGATGGCAATGGGGTGGATGGAACAGATAATGAAGGGGTGGAGAGAGAAGTTGATTTAGCTGCTTAGGATGAGGGAGGCAAAGAAACTTCAGAGGCAGCTTCGCTATCCATGGCAGGTGGAGAGGCAAAGGGGCCACAAGGTTTAAGTCATCTCTGTCTAGGAGAGAGGCGGAGGTCCTTCTGGAAAGCTAGTGTAGCTAGCCTTGCTAGTGAAGAAAACCAGTGTACTTCAGAACTGCAACTGTGTTGCTGAGAAAGTGGTTAGCAGTGGGTAACTGTAGTGTTTAGAAGTAATCAGTGCTACATAACCAACCAGAAATGATTGATATACACCTAAAAGTGGTTAACACTAAAAAGTTTTTGTTATTATACTTACCACAATAATAATAATAATAATAATAATAATAAAGATATCACTTTTAAAAGCAAAGTTATAAGTACCTCAGGAAGGTACCAGCACTCCTTGACTTATGGACCTTATTTTATAACTTTCAAGTATTTGTTACATGCTCAGTACCATACACTACAATGTAGTGTATTCCACTAGATGTAAGATAGAACACACATTCTAGGTGGTGCTGTGCTGAAAGAGCCCTCTGACCTGAGAGCAGAGAGAGGAATGGGGAGGAAAGATCAGTCTCATACCCAGGGTCTAACGGAGCCACACCTAGCAAGGTCCTCAGGTCTGAGGCTAGGAACACAGGCAGGGTGCCAGGCTTTATAGTTCTCACCAGAACTCTGCTATTTTTTCCCCCTGAATAAAATGTCATCTGAGTGAATTTTTAGGTCTGCTCGCAAGTTCCTTTAAAAGTAATTTATTTCTGAGGGAAAAGATTCAACCTTGAACTCAGGTGTTTATCTTATCTTTCTGGGATCCTTCTATAGAGAGCAGCACCTGGGCAAGAGACAGTGCCTAAAAAATAGGGAATTGATAGGCAGTCACAGTAAGGGGAAGGCAGGGCTACAGTGACCTCCAAGTCATGGCACTGTTCAGGACAGCATTTGTAAACTGTAGACCTTAGTAACATTTCCCCTTTTTTCTTTAGGACTTCATGATCTTAAAGGAGACAGTTGGCTTTCAGATAAATGTGTAAAGAACTCTAGTGTTACTTCAGCATGGACTCTAAAAGGCAGCTTAGCCTAGTAGTTAAAGGCATCAAGTGTGGAACCAGACAGGCTGCGGTGAATTGTGTCTGTATCCCTTACCTACTGGGTTTCTCTGAGCAAGTTCCTGAAATCTGCTTTGCCTCGGTTTCCTTCTCTATAAGATAAGGATAATTAACAAGCCTACCTCACAGGGTTGTGAGCTTAAGCGAAGTACAAATATGTAATGGGCCTTGGAGATTGTTTCACATATAATGAATGCTCTATGACTGCTGCTACAGAAAATCCCTACCTGTAATGTAAACAAGGTTCACTTGGCTAATAAAACTGTAATAAGGTTTAATCATGCTCCCTCTGACCACAGAATTTTTCTTCTTTCCCTGTGTTTTTCTTCTGACCAGCAGCTACAGCTATCTATGAGTAACAAGAATGCCTTAACTTTCTGAAATATTACAGAGGATTCCGTATGTGAACAACTTGACATTCATTTCACATCCTAGTTCTATCACAACTGTAAGCCTAGAAAAGGCTGGAAAAGTTTAAATTAACTCAATTTCTTTGTCTCTGACTTGGATAATAATGTTTCAAATGACCAATAAACTGCAAAACAAATACATATGTGAGAAAATAAGTATAATAAATTGCTTTTTCAAATGATGCAGCAGATATCAACAATGCTGGAATTTAAAGAAATACAGTGAAAGTAACACTGTACTTGTTTTGCTTTGCAGTTCATATCCTTAAAGGCAATATTAGAAAGCTAACGACTGTGGTCCAATAGAAGAGGCAAAAGAAGACAATGTGTACTCACCATACTATACAGCTGAAATTCAAAATCTAAATTTGGTAATGTGAGATCACTAGCAATATTGTGCCTGAAATAAAGGTGTTTTATGTTAACTGGACTCTTATTCTTTAGTAATAAGTTTATATGTAAGTATAAAAAATATACATGGAAAATATACATGGAAATATACATGGAAATGCATACTATTGCAGTCATATATTTAAAGAAAATATTTCCTTTCCAAAATTTGAAAGTTCTTAGTAACTCCATTTTATTTTATTAATATATATTCTCACTTGGTCATAACTACCTGTTTCCTATGATACCTTATAATGTATATTTCTGGTATCACTTTGTGATAAGAATTACAAGTACTACAGGCAGTTTGCAATCCTTAAAAACAAGATAAGTGAAAATGAAGAAGAAAAAGAAATAGCCTATGAATGGGGAAGGGTTGTGGGGTCTTAGCAGGAAGGCATAAAGGTAGCTTGGCCCAAGAACAGCTTTGGAAATGGTGAAAACAGAAAATTGACTGCCTTGAGACATGTTATTTTTCCTGTGGCTTCTTGCTCCTTTCCACCCCCACCTCTTCCAGTCTGAGCTTTGAATACAGTTGAATTTTTACCACAGAATTTGACCAGGCCTCCTAAGGGACTTTCTTTTTCCCATCTTTCCATAAATTACAGGTTTGTACATGAGAGCAAAACAGATGATTCTCATTATCTTTTGGGTTGGGTTCGGGTGAGTGAGCGCGTGTGTGTGTGCATGTGAGGCTGTGTGTGCATGCACACACACATGCGCATGTGCATAAACCTCCTGCCTACTCTTAAAATATATATGCTAGCTCAAGGAGGTGGAGCTTTTATTGACATAGAAATGCATCCACCCATGAACTGATCGCCTCCTTCAGTAAGATGATTCTTAACCTGATTTCCTTGACCAGTGGTTTTTAGAATTTTTTTAATTTTAAAGAGAATAAAAAATAAAGATACAGGATTTCAAAACAAGGTGATAAAAAAATTAACAATGGCTGTTATGTTGCATATTGTTATCTTCAAAATAATTGTTCATATTATCAGATATAGATATACAAAACTGTTCAATTAAGCATTAACTGTTCCTTTTAATAAAGCAATAGAAATTAGCAATACAGTTATCTTGGCTAATGTGTGTGTGTGTGTGTGTGTGTGTGTGTGCAGCATATATAAATAAATAGCCTATATAAACTTTTTCTTCCTTCTTTCTTTTGTCCTCTTATTCCTCGTTACCAGTTTTTTTCCCATTCATGATATCTATTGTACTTTTTGGATTTTATTTACTCTTTCAGTTTCTTACACTAGGGAGACAATGTAATGTTTACACATGTGAGTCTGATTTCACTTATGAGTATAGTTCCTGGACCAGTGTTGACTGCAGTAAGTTTCCATGGCCTTTAAGTCATAGGTCCATGATAGCAGGGCCTTGTGAATTGTTCACCTATATGCCCAGTATCTGGAACAGTACATGACATACTACAAAATCCTATTGAATGTATTTGTCTCCTTGCTGTGGTAGCAAAGTGAGAGTTCTAGAACATTTTTTAATTTCATAAACTACTCACTCAAATCACAGTAAAGTAATTGGGCAGATCTGAAAAAGTTTATTTATCCCAGAACATTGAGGCCATTTACAGGTAACATGTACAAACAGTGTTATTAGTTATGTTTGGGGGATTCCAGTCGAGGATACTTTTTGCTTATGTACCCAGACCAAATTCCCATTATCTTTTGGGTTGGGTTACGGTGGGGTGTGTGTATGTGTGTGCACACGTGCACATACACGTGTGCATAAACTTCCTGCCTTTCTTAAAATGTATATGTTTATTTATGTGTGGTCTATGTCGATGGTGGCCTCATTCAGAAGGATCTGGATTTTACAAATATCTATCTTCCTCAGTCAGTTTCTTCCATCTCTACAACATGCTTCTTGGAAACATCTTTATCTCCTTTCTTCTCTTTACCCAATTTTGTTTCTTCTTGAATACCTTGAACTGAGCTCTTCACTTCAGCTCTCGCTTTTTGCTGTCATTATTCACCATTTGGAGTGATTAGTGACAGCACAGGAGTGAACAGAGAAAGAACTGTACTATATTTTTATTTAATCTTACTATGCTCTTTTTGATGTCCTAAATGGGTTAAGCTAGGCCGTCTCACAGAAATAGGTCCACAGGAAAAGTGCAAAGGAAAATGAAAAGATGTGGCATATAAAATAAGGAGAGTAGGATGTAACTGACTTCACAACCTGGAACATTTTTTTGCACTTAGACAAAAGGTAAGTAAAGAAAAAAAAAAAATTTTAAATACCCTAAGTTAGGTATGGTGGCACATGCCTATGGTTCTGACACTTAGGAAGCAGGACAATTGCCATGAGTTTAAGGCCAGGCTGGGTACATAGTGAGACCATGTCTCAAAAAAAACAAAACAGGGGCCAGGGAGATAGCTCAGTAGAATAAGCTCTTGCGTGGAAAGCACAAGAGCCTGAGTTCAATCCCCTGTTCTGCCAAACAAACAAACAAAAAAACAAAAAAACAAGCAAACAAAAATGTGTAAACTACCCTGAAAGTAGGAAAGGAAGAAGAGAGGTAGGAAAGACAAGATTTATAAAGGAAGAATAGTTAATACTTGGTACACAATTTAGTAGGAGAGTTGAGGAACCTGCCTGAAAGAGCCAAGGAAGCAAAGGTGATGACCACCTCCTCAGAAAAGGAGTCTAGCAGAGAAGAAGTCTGTGGAGAAGTAGAGCCAAACTCCAAATGGTGAATAATGACAGCAAAAAGCAAGAGCTGAATGGAAGAACTCAGTTCAAGGTACTCAAGAAGAAATAAAGTTGAGTAAAGAGAAGAGAGGAGATAAAGATGTTTCCAAGAACATATTGTAGAGATGGAAAAAACTGACTGAGGAAGACAGATATTTGTGTAATCCAGATCTTTCTGAATGAGGCCACCATCAAGATAGGCCACACATAATAAGGTCTAGAGATTGCCACAAATTTCCAGTATGACTTTATCTTGTACTTTAATAAGCCAAATATGCACTTGCCCACTATCTCCTGCCCTAACCTTGACCAAGTCCTACTAAATTAATGCCCTTTCTTTCTACTTGGCTGCCCTGGCAGCGCTGTTGTTCTCTTGGTACTAAATATAGTTCAGGGACAAAGGAATGAGACAGATGAAAGGCAACAGCTTAGGTTATGTTAATATATGTCTTTCTTGTTCAAGACCAACTAATCCATCTTAGAAGCCCCCTCAAACCACTGCTTTTTGATGTTAGTATTTTATTTGATGACTTATTGATAAGTCCTCCCTTACTAAATTTCAAACTATGAATTAAAGTATAATGTGTGTACCTACTCCAAGGATTAGATTCTACATTAATTCTGCATTTACTCTAAACAGATGAGACACTGATTTATAATTATAAAGCTAATATATGTAGGCAGCCTACATGGCCGATTTATAGCAGACTTACAGTAGAAATCCTGCAGGCTTCTCTGTGGTGTGACATTTTTGTATCAGATGTGTTGGTTACTCAATCTAAAAGGCAAAACATACCATTCATATTTTTTGTTGGCTGGGGAAATGAGGGATGGAAGGAAACTTACACAAAATGAGCAATAAATTCTTACGGATGCATGTGGAGCAAATTATTCATTTAAATTTAACTTAGTAAAATAATTGTCATTCTTATTCTCTAGCTGTAAGTTCTCTTCAGAAGTGTGTTACTATACTATCATATTCCTGGCATTGTCTAATATAGGCCTATGCTGATATGTTAATATGGTGTTGTCCAAATTGTGGGATAATAAAAATAACTTTTTTTAACTCTTAAGATATGCTGATTACTGCTCTAAAATCATTGCATGCATACATTCACTTGATCTTCATGAACAATCTATGATTATTTTTCCCTATCATGGATGAATGCTTTAGACAGGGAAGGTAGAGCCTTCAAGTCACCAACTAGATCATTGAGAGGTTGGAATTTGAACTCAGGAAGGTTATTTTGGACAGTGCTCCTAATTACTGTGCCAGGATGCCCCAATTCTCTGGAATGTTCACCAAGACAATGTTAGTTGATACAGATAATAATTTTAGACAGTACAGTAGCATGGCTTAAAATTACATGGAATTACATAATGAGAATATTATTCCCTTCATTTCTCTCTATTCAGGTTAAACCAAACAGAAAATTTCATTCTCATGCTGGTATGATTTGAACCATTACCACCTGCTACCAGTAATCTCTTTTTGCAACAGAGCTGAAGTCAGAAAAAAAGGTTTAGGCCTTTCCAGGATTTGTATTAGCTTGATTTTGTGGCAAAGGATATTAATTTTTTTTATTTGTGGTATTAATGTATGGCTTCATGTTTTAAAAACTTATTTAAATATACAAATGATTCAATTTAAATAAAGTGTTAATATAGGTGGAATGCAGCTCTGACAGCATTGTTGAGATATTGTCACATAATCAAAGTTTGGGAAATGCTATTGTAATTTTCCACTTTGAAATTCATTCCAAAGCAATAGCTTTAGTTTTTAATAATATTTATTGGTTATTTTAATTCATAAATTATCTCTCTCCTTGTTGGAATCCCCTGTGCTTTTACTTCCTTCTGTGGGTTTAGGGCTCGTGTGAGTTGAAGTTTTTATTACTCCACATACATCTATCCAGTTTAAATTATATCTTTTTTCTGAAATTGTATCATTTCCTTTTTTTTGTTTGTTTGTTTGGTTTTAAGATCCTCTTCCATTTTGTGGTATGATGGTTATAGTCACTGATAGATTTTGCTTTATTTTTTAATATCCTCGGTTGACAAAACTAAAAATTAGAAACTTAAAATATACCTATCCAGAACACAAGAAATGTGCATGGCACCGCTCACTCTGCTTCCAGGATTCCTCCTAGCTGCCTAGCATTCGTGAGCACTTCAGGAAGGGTGATAGGGACTCACACCAAACTTTCTTCCCAAAGTATATTCAAGCACATTTCTAAAGGAACATTTGCAAGGGCCAGCAAGATAGCTCAGCAGACTAAGTACCTGCTTAAGCAAGAGCAGGGTCTGGGCTTTGGTGTACTGAGCCAGCCACCAAGGCCAGGCATGGTGGCACATGCCTGTAATCCCAGCACTGGGGAGGCTGAAAATGGAAGGATCACTGTGAGTCCAAGTTGTGTAGTGAGACCCTGTACCAAATACGTTTTTTTTTTTTTTAAAGTACATTTGCAATACCCAGTTTTCCATGGGGAAATTATTAAAGAGCTCCTGCTTGTGAAATTTTCTTATATCTACGACACTAATTATGAATAAAATAATTTTTAAAGATGAAGTATCTGATATAGCTAATTATTATGAACAATCTGTTGGTGTAATTACAAAGTTGTCCCACAGCTTACTTGGGGATTTGGTTACAGGAAACCTCAACCCCACACCAAAGTAGGAATGCTCAAGTCCTCTAGGTAAAAGGGCATTGCATTTGCACATCTCACACACCTTTTACTTGAAATCATCTTTCGATGATTTATAGTAGCTAGTACAGTGTAAATGCTATGTAAGTGGTTGCTATATCATTGTTTGGGGAATGATGACAAGGAAAAAAAAGTTGGTATATGCTCAGTATACATACACTTTGTTGTATTCCAAATATTTCTTTTTTTTTTTTTTTTTTTTTTTTTGCGAAACTGGGGATTGAACTCAGGCCCTTGCACTTGCC
>NDGN010882186.1:0-10187 GCA_002564285.1 Tympanoctomys barrerae | reverse complement strand
ATCATGTCTGCATTTTGTACTATGAATAACCCCTATGAAGACAACAATATGCAATGTATTAATCACTGAAACTGTCCTATTAACCTGTTTTGAAACTGTCACATTGTTATTTGCTGCTCAATAAAATTGATAAAACAAAATTAAAAATTAAAAACAAAGCAGTTTCTTTAGGGATCTCGGCCCAGCTGTCACAATGGCCATCCACGCGTCTCATCTCAGCCTAGGGCCTTACCTGGATCTGGGGTAACGACCAACTAGATTTTCCCTGTGTCCTTCCCACAGGAGACAGTCTCAGCCTCCAATTTCACCAGATTCTTCATGTTGAACACAGTGGTCAGCCTGCAGTGTGATGTGGGGGCTCCCAACCCGGGTTATACTCCTCCATTAGAATGCAAACCCTGTGAACTTGGGGATTTTAGGGTGGGTGGTTTTTGTTTTGTTTTGTTTTCTCCTCACCACTGTGTCTCTGTCTAGATTTAGGGAAGCATTGGATTTGTTTGCTGAACGAATAAGTAGGTAAATAAACAAAATTAGCATTAACTTAAACTGTGTGTAGCAAGCCCAACAGTCTCTTAGGGCGGGATGCATTTTGCCCTGTTCCATTTTTTCAGTCATGACTGGTGTGTGCCAAAGCTCAGGCCTGTGCGTCCCTGCTGCAGCCTTCTTGGGTCCCCACTCTGAAATTCCTGGAAGCTCTGAAACTCCTTCCCCTCCACTCAACAGCAAAGTGTAGTCTAAACTCACTTGGGGAAGAAAAATCCCAGTGTGTTCTTTAAATAAAAAATAAAATAAAGCAACATTTTTGGGAAATGGGCACTCGGCCAAATGAAATACATTTTACTGCATGAAGGACTTTGAAATGACAAACAAATTACTTACATTCAGTGTAAATCTGGGTGTCATCTTGGGTACTTTTGCAGCTTATTTGATTCTGGGGGTCTCTACGCCTTCCGAGGCCTTGAGCTGTTTTGCAACTTTGGAAATGGTACAATACAAATGGTTCTTTTTGATAGATATATGTATTCCATTTCTACAACTGCTTTAAAACTACCACTAATTTTAAAAGTGATTACACCATGAGCATATTATTTTATATTTTCTGCAGTAGGAGTCCAGGTATATAATCAGTGAGTCTTCCCAGGGTCTCAGCAGGTGAGATCAAGATTTTGGCCTGTCTGGCTATCTTCTCAGGGGCTGGGGTTCTGGTCTCTTTTGAGCTCAGTGTTGGCCAATTTCATTTCATCTGTGTTAGACTGAGGTCCCTGCTTTCTCACTGGTCTCACTGTGTGCCTTCTCAGCCTCTGAACACCGCCTAGCGTCTCCCACAGTGCCTCTCTGCACACCTGACAGTCAGTTTGCTTCTCCAAGTCCAGCCGGACCTTCCCCCCTTCAAATCTCTTCCTGTTAAGGGTTTGCTTGATTAGGTCAGACCCACTCAGGATAATCTTCTTTTTGATTAATTTGTCTCCAAGATCTAATTATGTCTGCAAAATCCCCTTACCTCTGTCATCTAATGTCACCTAATCATGACAATGACATCCATTGTATCATGGCCATGCTGTACTCAACAGGAGGGATTCTACAGGAGTTGAACACTCACAGTTGGTTTCTCAGAATTCTGCCTCCACAATACGCACATTAGGCTTGAAAATTACCCCCTCACTACCCTCCTTAGAACAGGTTTTGTATCTATTAAAGCAAATTTATGTCAGTATTCTCGGTTCCCTATGTGTATATGCATCTGCTTTGTGAATTCACCTCTGAACCTACTGTAATATCTTACTAGTTGCCTCATTAAGTAATAGATCAAATAAAATCTTCCCCTGCACTTTATTTATTAGGAGTCATAATTTCTCTTTTTAAAATTATCATTTTGCATCAGCTTTTATAAGAATATGTTTCATAATTTTTCTTATAAATAATAGGTGTGTTTATTTGTACATGCACAACTGAATTATTTTTCCATAAATTACCCCAAAGAGGAATTCAACTTCTAGCTCTTCAGATCTAATATTTGCAGCTTTAAAAAGGTGATGCTAACAGGGCAGGTCTGATAGCTCAGCGGACTAAAGCGCCTGCTTAGGCAGAATGCAGTGGCTGGGGTTCGATCTCTGGGGCCTGCCATGCCAGCCCCTCCTCCTGGGTGTGCTGAGACCACGATTGAGACTGGATGTGGTGGCATGTGCCTGTAATCCCAGCACTTGGGAGGTTGAAGCCAGGAGAATCACTACGAGTCCGATTTATGTAGTGAGAGTCTGTATTCCCTGTCCTAAATATAGCGGAAAAAAAAAAAAAAGTGGAGGGAGGTGTTTCTGGTTTTTACTGATCTCAGCTTCCTCAGCTTACTCCTGACACCCACTGGAGCAGATGCCACTGTCTGAGCAGTAGGAAGGAGCCCTGTCGTGCCACTCCTAAGTTAATGCTCTTTATTAGGAGCAAAAAATACCAAAGGGCTCTGCTGTGGTTTTCTCTTGGAATACTAGAATTTCAGGATCTTGTTCCTGAGATTTTCACTTCTCTGAGATCAAAATACTGCATTTTTTTCTGATCACTTGCAATACCTTTGTGGAAGTCAATGTCAATAATTCGGGATAGTATCCACCTGTGCCTAGCACTGGACCTGCTACGCAGTAGCTCTTCGGTAAGCAGTAGCCCTGAATCTCCTTTCCAACCTTACTGGGAAGAGAGAGAGGGAAGCCAAAAGCCTCCCTGCGTCTAGCCTGGGAGCCAGCTTCCCAAGGCAAAGCCAGGCCTCACAGGGAGTATAGATTACTTTCCTAAGCAAAGCAGCAGTGTATTGCCAGCCAGCAGCGCTTGGTACCAGCTCCATAATACCTAATAGCGAGATGGTCATCCTGTCTTGTATAAACACTTAGGAAGTATACAGAATCAGGCAGCATAAATTACTAGAAAGGGGAAGGAGTGACTCCTATGAATTCACCTGGCAGAGCACAGGGCTGCAAGAGTCCTACATTGCTTCCCACTTTTCCAGCCAGGAGTTAGGATGACACAGTGGATAGTCTTCACCATATGCTTTTGCTGTCCACAGTTAAAAAGCATCCCTCAGCTCTTCACAACTTGTCCCCCATCTCAAGGCTCACCCGGGCCCTGCGCTACCTGCCCTCATCCCCTTTTGGTTTTCTTGCTCTCTGCCTCCAAAAGCACAGGCTGTACTGTTGTAGTTCTGCTTCCTGTTGGTAAATAGGTAAATACTGAGTGAGTTTCATCAAGATCTGTCTGAGAGAATCAGAAAAGCTCCATGAAAGCCTTGATCCAATTTTCATTATGACACAGTAAGAATGGAACAACAATCTACATAGAAAAGGCACAAAAGAGGGGCCTGAAGTGGAAAAAGGGCCGGATGGCTTGCAATGAAAAACTCCAGAAGACAATCATGGGCAGGCAGTGAAAATCCAGGTGAACTTGCTTCCAAATCCACTGTCTTGCTCATGTTGTCAGCTGGTGTTATTGATTATTTTTACATAATTTATTGGTTAGAATGTCTGCTAATGGACACTTTAGGACCATCTTTTGCATTTCACGTCACTAACACCCACTGGTCAGGTCACTGGCTTATGGGTCACCCACTTTGCTGCCAAATCATGCTGTGCGATCACTTCTTTCCACACATTTTTATTCCAGAAGCAGCTTCTATTGTGTCCTATTACACTAATGGAAATTATTGATATGGAAATTACTAAGCTCTGTGCTTGAGAATTCGATGGTACGCTCTCACACGGCTTCTTCAAGAACGTATGTGTTCTTGTATAATTAGCGGTAAATATTGACATGCTGGTGAAATTAGTTAATTAATTTAATTCAAAACGTAGGAACGCGAAGCATCATTAAAAAGGAAAGACAATACCAAACATTTTGCATAGATATGCAGACTTTGGTGAAAAATACAGTGAGTTTTGTAATTATGTTTACCATTTTGCAACGAACATTAACATCCCTAAATACAAGGTTTTTTTAATTTTAGTTGTGTGAAGATGCCCATTTTAGAGATGGAAATGTTAGCCCCAGGGGGCTTATAATTGTGTGATGTTCGAGATGTTAGCTAAGCACTTGAAATATGGCTAGTCTAAACTGAGGCATGTTGTAATAATGACGTGCATGTCAGCTTTTGCAGACTTAGTAGGAAAAAAGGAATGTAAGATATCTCAATATTTATATTGACTATAGTTAAAATGATAATACTTTAATAGTTAATAAGATATATTATTGAAATTAATTTAACCCCTTTAATGTATTCATTGGGAAATTTGGTGATTTGCATTATATTTCTTTTCTTTTTTTTTTTTTTTTTTTTTGTGTGGCTGGCTCTACCCACCCTGGGGGCAGAATGGGTGCAGCATGTGGTGCCGGGGATCAAACCTCGATCCCCTGAGCTTGTCTAAGCTTGCCTAAGTAGGTGCTTTAGACCGCTGAGCTATCTTGCTGGCCCCTGCATTATATTTCTACTAGAAGGCTCTGGTCTAGTTCAAGTATCATGTGGGTCGTATGTAGCATTTCAATGTCCAACATGTTAGCAATTAACCACAGAAGACAATTAAATTTAAATGTAAATCATACAAAGTTAAGCGCAACATAAAATTTAGTTCCTCAGTTGTGGGAGTTACATTTCAAGTGCTATACCATGGCCATCCCCAACTGGAAAAATCTTGAATCACAAATCCAGAATGTAAAGATGGCAAATTCCACACCTGACTTCTTGTGACTGGTCACAACAAAAATAAAGGTACATCAAAAACATATAAAATCGCCTTCAGGCTCTCTGTATGGGATATAGAAGTTGTGTGTTTAGGCTTGGTTTGCACTCTTGAGATGTCTCATGACATATGGAAATAATCCAGAATTGGAAAAATTCCTAAATCCCAAACACTCTAGGTTCCAAGCACTATGAATAAGGGATACCCTTCCTCTATTGCCATATGAGGCTCAGTGCCACCATCCTGTGCCCCACAGACACTGCAGACTCATATCACTCCAGAAAGTTCTACTGCCAACAACTGGCTTAGCAGTTCCTAAGCAAGCACTAGGACCGAGACCTCTCTGCTAAGCCAATGTCCATGGAGAGTAGAATGCATGGCAAGAAAATAAAAGTCACATCAAAGGTAAAACTGTGCAAACAGAGATAACGTGTGCTTGGCAGGGATTGTTATTATAGCAGGTATTTGTCCTTAGAAATTCAGATCTCTAAGAGCTGCTCAGAATATAACTTGGGTGATCGCCTCGTTTTGATGGACAGGCATGATATAATCAAGACAGAAAAAACTTGTAGTATTTCAATAACTTGTAGTGGACAAGAATTTCCATTGCAGGGCAGGTTGGAGATAGCTCAGCAGTAGAACATGTGCTTATCATGTGGGAGGCCCTGGGTTTGATCTCCAGCACCACCAGAAAACAACAGGTAAAAACACTCCCCTCATGGCTCCAATCTCATTGCAAAAGGGAGAGTCTGGTCATGTGTTTCAAGGAAGTTACTCAATGAAGTGGGGCCTGTGGTCCAGCAGTAGAAAAGGCTGTGTTTGTTCCTCTGTGCCCTCAGCTTTGAGGGTCAGAGAGGGATGAGCAGTGTATGTGTTTAGGGGCTTGGGGGTGCAGGGTGGGGAGGTAGTAGATTTTCAAATAAGCACTGAAGACATTTCTGTGTCAAGAGTCAATACGATGCTTAAACATACCCTTCTACTGCAAGCCAAAGTGGATTTCTTCACCATCTTTGCTTTTGGCCATGATCTCTTCTTACCAGAGCCACGCAAGGCCCAGGTGTCAACAGAAGAACATGGGAAGGAGACAGGTAAAGGGGTTCATAACCTGGAGGTTTTTCATTTTCTTTCCTTGACAGGATCTTTTTTGTGGTGATAGGGTATGTGTGTGCGTGCCTGTGTGCATATGTGTGTATGTGTTCATTCAAAGACATTTATTTGAAAGTATGTGTAATGAAATTCCTCTAAACTTTAATTACGTTCATCTTATTCTTCCAGCAGTGACAATGTCCAGATTGCCCCTTACTGAATGTGTGAATGTTACTGGACCCAGCAGTTCCCAGAGGAGGAAACTGAGGCTCTTACATTAAATCCATGGTTCAAAGTCACTAGCTGCCTAATAGCTGACCTAGGGTTTAAACCCAAGTCTCCCCTGAAGCCAAACTTCCCAACATCCCTCCTGGGCATCTCCTGTGAGCTGGGACCCTGTGGTCTTCCCGCCCCATTCATTAATGTGGGGACAAATGAGTTAATACCACATATCTCCTGGAGCCGGGACAGTCTCTGTGGACTCTGCAAACCACACCAAGGCGCTTCCCTTTCTCACCGATAAATGATCTCTTTGCTCTGATCCCTCCTGCCGCACTCGTACAGCTCTGAGCAGATTTGCCCTGAATAGATCACTTTCTGCCAGCTTAACTTCACGTGACATTTTGGGATAGTTTTTTTTTTTTTTTTTTTTTTTTAAAGATTTTATAAAGCTGAGTGTAAAACGGCAATGTTTTCATAAACGCTTAAGCATCTTTAGTGAGGCTAATTTATAGAACTTAAATGTTCCTCTTCGATGGTTTAAACCCACATTCCACAACAGTGGGGGTTTAGGGCTGAGAAACAGGAAACCGCTCTATTTCATTGTTCATGCTCAACAATAAAAAATTAAACAGCCTCAGAAGTGCAAGCTAGAGAGAATTTTCCAGACATTCTCTCCTTTGAATATGCATGATGGCAATGAAGACTGAACTGGATGCTTTTCTTCCCCCTAGCCCCAACTCCTCATCTCTTAGGGTCTGACTGCTGCACCCTGGACCCCTGCAGTGATTCGGTCTGCATGGCACCATGCTGGGTCTGACACCCAGCACAGCCACGGGTTCTCGAGTCACCTTTGCCAGTGGCTTTCCTCCCTGCCCTTCCAATGTAGAGGCACCTTGGGGTTGATGTGATGAGGTATAAGGAGGCCGCGTTGGGCAATGCTGCAGCGTTGTGCAACCGGCCAGCTGCCCTGTTTGCACAACCTGCTGGAGAATTCAGTGTGCAGAGTCTACAGGAAGGTCGCCATGGTAAGCTTTCTTCTGAGCTCTTCTTGGTTTCTACTTGAAATCCCGGCCCTTCCTTTAGGGTCCAAATGTTGGGACAAAAAGTATGTGTGAGTAAAAAGACATTTAATATAGCGGCAGGGAGCTCTTTGTGCTCTCTTCCCATCCATGGCCTTAGGAGCTCAGTCTTCCTTTCGTCCTTTCCCCCTCCACAGGAACCGCACCCAAAAGATTCAAATCTTCTCTGGATGTGCAGTCTCCGTGCATAGCTGGCACCCTCCCAGCCTTCAGATCAAGAGGAGTAGGGGTTGAATAGCAGCAAGACGAGAACAACAGCAAACATTTCACAGTGCGTCGCGCTGAGCCCAGCGCCATAAATGGACACCTCGTCTAATTTGATGTTCGTGAGAATCTTGAGGCAAGGACCACCTTGTCATCCTATATTGTGGGGGAGAAAACTGAAACCCAGACAGACTCAGTAATTTCACCCAAGGTCACATTGCTGGTCGGTGACACGGCAGGGCAGGCTCCTTGCTCCATGTCGTGTGTATCTACCACATGTGCCTGATGAAACAGAAGTTTAGAAAGAAAGATATCTCTTAGGCTGGCCTCCAGGCTAATGTTCAGGAGGACACAACCTGGGTATGTCTCAGCACACGTAATAGCTACATATTTGAACATCACTGGACAAGTCCAGGGTGAGGTAGGCTACACGGCAATAACAAACCTCCAAAGCACGAATGGCTTAACATAGCAGAGGCCTGTTCAGATTCATGAGAATCTACTATGGAAGCCCAAGCTGGAGAGAGCTGGCCTGGCCAGTGCTTCGTGACAGTCCCTGACAGCCCCTGAGTAACCCTTGCCAAACACCAGCTACTCAAGGAAGACACTGTGACAGGCTGGTGTGGCTTCTTGCTTTAGTGATGATAGAAATTAAAACTAAAGCAACCATAGGAATTTGCAGGCAAAGCTTTGATTAGAAAGGAGCAGATTATAATGGGGAGGACAGCTCTGAGGAGAACAAGGTAGTACTGCGACAAAGAGAGTCAGAGAGGATGGGAAACGACTTCAGTTTCTGAGACAAAAATTCAGTTTTAGTTCAGGTCTGAAGGGATGGATCCAACTGGTCTGTCACAAAAGGATGGGGAGCAGTTTAAAGGGGTGCTACAGTGAGCTGGGGTCCAGTAGGTCATTATCACAGTCCTGGTTTGCTAGGTCTTGAGGAATCCTTATGGCTTGAGGGGAGAGTTTGTTCCCATGAAATGATTATCTTTGCTTGCTGCAGTCTCAGCCATGCAAGCCTCTGCTTTTCCTGGGACTCTGGTGACCACAGGGTTAGGAAAGTGCCTGGAGACTTCTTGCATTGCTTGGGGAGTGTGGGTGGCATTGATCGTTGTAGAAGCTGGTACGTGGACATCCTTGTAAATTCTGAAAGTTGCTTTTGGTATTGCCAGTCTTCAAGAGGGATGAGATAGGCCAGGTAAATTTAGAAGTAATAAACTTTATTCTGCCAAGTTTTCCTATATAATTAACATACATATCTAAAGGTTTAAGATAATAGATACAAAATGAACTCAAGCTTTGTTTGCTTTTATTTACCTATTGAGCATCAGGGGATCCAGTGAAGAAATACGGGTTTTACCAAAAACTATGTTTAAGTCCTTGAGAAAACTATGTTTAAGTCCTTCTTCCTGTCTCAAAAGAAAATACAGGTCATCTGTTTAATGATAACAGATTAAGAACTTAGGTTAGTTTGTCTTTGTGCTATGAGGGTCTCTGATTATTCCTGCTACTAATGCTTCTTCAAGATACCTCCACCTTTTCTCATTATTAGGGACTAAATATCTGTGTTTCCTCCATACTTGTATGCTGCAGTCCTAATCCTCAAAGTGATGGTTGGAGGTGAGACCTTTGAGAAGTGATTAGGGTTAGATAAGGCTTTGAGGTTGGGGACTTGGTTTGTTAGGATAGAATCCTTATAAGAAGAGACAGCACAGAGCTCAGCTATGCTGCTTTCTCTATGAGGACATGGGCAGAGGAGAGCCATCTGCGAGGCAGGAAGAGAGCCCCTACCAGGAACCAAACTTGCTGACACTTTGGTCATGGACTTCCTGACCTCCAGAACAGTGGAAAAATAAAGTTGTGTTGTTTTAGCCCCCTCAACTGTGGAGTTTTGTTGTGCTGGCCAGAGCAGACTAATGCATACCTTCTCCAAGTTAAGGCCTCAGATAGCATGGAGCAAGACAAGCTGCATCCCACCTGAAGTCCTGGCCCACAGAATGGTGAACTTATGAGAGTGAATGCTGTTTTGGAGAGTGGTTGCTTAGGAGACATACCCTTAGAGTTCGGATCCTGACTGTCTCCCAGAAATGTGAGGGTTAACATCTGGGTCCCTAGGATTGGGTTATTGAGAAGCAGCAGAATCTTTAAGAGGTGGGGCCTAGAGGGAAGGTCATAGGTGATTGGAAGTGTTCCCTTAAAGGAGAACCCTTGCATTTCTCTCTCCAACCCCCAACTTCCTGGCTGATGAAGACCTGGGAACGTGTGCCTGAGCAGACTTGCTCTGTCACACGTTCCCACCACAATGAGCTGTTTTGCAACAGGCACAGGGCAACGGGAACAAACAATCATGGAAACTCCAAAACTGTGAGCCTAAGCAAACCTGCTGTCTTTGTAATTATTATTCCTTGTGAGGATGAGACAGGAGGATTGCAAATTCAAGCCCAGCCTCAGTAGCTTCGTGGCTAGGGATGATCTTGTATCAAAAGCAAAAATAAGAAGGGCTTTTACTTCTATCTGAATAGTGCTTCTATTTTATAGGGATAATATTTAATGTTTTTTAAAAAATCAGTTTAAGTATGTTTTATATTTACAAAAGTAATAGTTTCCTCTAAAAACCTGAAAAATAAAAAAGTTCTTAAAATATAAAAAAGAAATTCTATAGACTTCACCATGCCGAATGAATACATTTCTCCGATTGCTGCATTACAGCATTGATCCCCTCCTCCTTTCCAAACACTGGAGCCACATAGGATTTCTACTTTTGTTTTGTATTTTTTTTTTCAATACTGGGGATTGAGCTCAGGGCCTTGGCATGCTAGGGAAGCTGTCTCAGTTACTCTTCTCTCATTGCTGGGACAAATACCCGACACCCAAAATGAAGGAA
>NDGN010882086.1:0-13001 GCA_002564285.1 Tympanoctomys barrerae | reverse complement strand
TTGACTTGCAATGTCAGAAACTGTTGACCTGAGTCCCCTACAGCTCAACATAACAGCATGTCTCTACTTCTTATATTTCATTTTTAGGAAACAACCGAGATGCCCATCACCTGAGGAATGGTTGAAATAGGTATAATACAAGTAAAAGTCATCAAATTTGAGTGGCACAAATTTGGAAAAGATAGCTAGTTTCTCCTATGGATAAATCAAGGGACAAATATATTTTCTTCTCAATTTGACAGCAACATGATCTTAATGAGTCATATTTTATTGGAAATAAATGTCAGGCACTCTATTAAAGTGAAAAAAGATCCTGGTCTTAGGATAAGTGACTTGAAAAATCATACACACACACACACACAGAAAAGATCTTGTTATAACCCGCAGTGTTGTGGGTTACTGCCTAGTTAATATGATCCCTGTTGTCTTTAAAGGGTAATAATGTACAGAATAAGCAACAGTGATGTTGTTAACAGTTAGCTAGATTGTATCTGAGGTATCATTCTCAATTCTGGACTCCTCTCTGTTTTGTACAGAGAAAAGCAACCAAGTGGAGAAAGTAAGGACTTCACTTGAATTGTGGTTGGATGAAGTATTATTTCAGCCCTTAACCTGTGACAACTTTAAAGAAGAACATATGCTTTACTTTAAAATACTTGAAGAAGAATCATGAGAAGATAGATTGCTATTTTTGTTTTGTCTTTTAAAATTTTGTACATAAATCTCATAAAGGAAAATACAAGTAGGACTTTAAGTTAGAGAGGCATACGTTAAAGAAAGAAATGCTTTCGTTTAAAATATAGCTATCACTATAGTAAACATATGCATACATTGTTTACAGAGGCAATAAATAGGGCAAAGCTTATAATTAAAAACTATAGTTTTCTTCTCTCTCCCCTCTGTAATACTCACTGCCAAGAGGCAACCTCTAGGGAATGATTTCATTCATTCTTCTCATATTTCCCTCCATGTCTTATCGTGCATATTCTACTTTTAAAAAATCAAATCATACGACCTCTGCAAAACAGAGCAATTTTCTGTTATGCTTTTTGTCCTTCTCCAATTCTACTACTTCAAGTAAGTATTTATAGTTAAATCAATACCTGAGATGCACTTTCTATAAAAAGATTATGACCAAGCTACATAAAGTATTATGATTATAGTGTCTGCCTTATATAAAGCTTTGTCTTGCTCAGTATTAAAAGCCCAACTTAGTAATCCTGTTTTAATAATTTAATAATGTCCTATTTTCATTTTTCCTGTAGGTACTTTTTGTGGATTTATCCTCAAATTCTTTATTAGAGCTGCGAGACTTCAATCAATGTAGGAAAAAAAATGATCAATCTCTTGATGCCATTTTTCTTAGCGAAACTCTCTCTGAAGTCTTTAGCTTGCTGGTTCTGTCTTGTTATTCTGATTGCTTTCAACCTTTTGCCTAAGATCAAGTGTAGCATCTTACAATTCTGTATAATGCTTTCCTGACTCACACAGCATCTCCTTGTCCTAAGGTATTACTCTGACGAAACATTTTCACCAGTAACTTTCAGAAAGGTTTCTGAAACCTTAGCACTTAATCAGATGTCCATCACTGTGACAAAATACTCAAAATAATTTGAAGGGGAAAGAAGATTTATTTTGACTTCTCAGAGTTGTGAGACCTTGGCCATTTGGCTCAGTTTTCTTTGGGTCTGTGGCAAAGTAGCATAGAGTAGTAGGGAGCATGTGATAAAGCGAAACAGTTTACCTCATAGCAGCTAAGAGACAAAATGATAAAGAAGGGCGCTGGGTCTCAATATACCCAAAGACATGCCCCATGGACCTCACTTCTTCCCTGTGTGCTGCATCAGGTAACTTTGCTGTGGGAGATCTCAACTTATTCTGTGGCCAGCAGAAGAGTAAAAGCACCTAACTAGTCCTCTTGCCCATTTCAGTTGCCTTGGGTAGTAGACAGAATTTACTGTTTTCTTGCTATTTCTTTCTTAGCTATCTTTTATAATTTTCTCCATGTATTTAGGCCAGAACTCAATGGAGAAGCATTTTTTTTGAATATGCAGCACTGTATTTTTCTTTTTTCAGAGGGTGACAGCATAGATAAGATAGGTTGCCCTTCCTTTGTGGTATGATTGGGAGGACCCTGAGAAACAAGAAGTAAGAAATAGCTGGAAGTCAAATATGAGCTCGACTCCAGGTAAATCTGATGGGAGAGGATGGCTATAGATCTGCAGGCAATGATCCTGATAATCTATACTCTAGATTTGGAGATTCCTTCACCTAGCAAAAGTGTCATAGGCCACTGTCCAATATTTTTATACACGGTTCTTGGGGGGATATTCAAGATTCTGACTGTACCATCATCTGTTCTTCTGTATATTTAAAAATTCTTAGCATTCTGAATTGAAAATTATTCTAAATTCGAAATTTACTCCAAAGTTTAGAGACACCAATCAGACTTCCAGGGTTGTTGTTAGGAAATCTGAGCCTTTGCATATACACTGCATTTGTTTGTTCTCCTTTTGGGAAATTTTCAGTAACTTCTCTCCATTGCTAGCTTGCAATGACTCAATGGCTTGCATTGTTGTGGAAGTTCTTGATTCATTTTGCAATGTATTTTGCAAACAAACTCATAGAGTTAAATTCTGAGAAAAGGCCTTAGCTTTTTACTAGATTTTGAAAACAAATTTTGTTCCTCTCTTTTTATTTCCCTTTAAGAACTCTTATAAACCAAGCCATGTGCTTCCAGGATCTAATTTTCTCATGTTTGATTCATATTCTCCAATTATTTATATTTTGTGGTAAATTCTGCAGAATTCTTTAATTTTATCTTTGGATCAATCTGTCCAAATTTTTATTTCTGTTACTTTATTTTGAATCCCAAACACTCTGGCTTCTTCCTGGAAGTTATATTCTTATAGCATCTCATCCTAAATTTTATTAAAGTAGTATTTTATCTCTTTAAATAATTAATATTTAGACCTTATGCATTTTCTATTCCAATTAAATAGCCTCCCCTGCTCCAGATAATGATTTGAGTTCTGCAGCCAGTTTATTGCGTAGCCCATTGTGGTCAATGCCCAAGAGGGAGAGCAAGAAGTTGGGAATGTGATTTGGACCAGTCTTCATACAATAACATTTGTATTAGTCTCTTTTGCTCACTTTCGAAAACTACCATACAGTGGATATTTCATAAAGAGCAGCAGTTTCTTAAGGTTCTGGAGGCCTAGAAATCTAAGATCCACGACCTGTTTTATTGTAGTATAACAGGACAGAAAACATCACATGGTGAGAAAGAATTTTTAAAAAGCAAGAACATTGAACTGGCTTTCATTACAAACTCACTCTGGCAATAACAACATTAATCTATTTATAAAAGCTCTATCTTCATGATCTAATTATGTCTTAAAGGTCCTGTATCTCAACACTGTTGTATTGGGGTTTAAGTTCCTTATACATGAAACTCTGAGATTTATATGCCAACCATAGTGTCACAAAGAAGTTCCAGGGCTGGCATAAGGCTTCTCAGAGATGTGTCAAATTTCAGCAAGCTGGTTGGAATTACTTACTCTAAATCTATACACTAGATTTGGACTATTCCCAGGCATTGGGTCAGCCCAAGGCAAAGCAGCTTTCTTTATCTGAAGGCAACTCTGTCTGACTATGACTTAGAGGGCGCTAACACTCAGCAGTTTGGGAAAACCACCTCAGTCATGAAAGTGACACACTGCAGCATCCAATGAACAAGGCTCAGAATCGTTATTATATGGGTAAAATTAGAAGAAAAACCATGAGCATTTTCAGAAAGAGATCACCTAGGAAGAAGTGCAAAGGTAAGGATCAGAGGTTCTTATCTTGGTCTGGCAGGTTTCCACAGGCAACACTGAGAATGGGTTGAATGGTGGTAAGGACAGTAAAAGCTGTGCAAATAGTTTTGCTATTACTGGGACTAACAAATAGGGCTTGAAGGAGAGGTTTGATGTCACTCAGGGTTTCACAGGATTCTTTCCACAGCTAGTGAACTCCAAGGCAGGAGCATCATGGTGGAAGGGCGCAGCAGAGCAAGGTTGCTCAGATCAGGGAGGCTGGGAAGCAGAACAGGGGAATGTATGTGAGACGAAGCAGCGAGGTCCAGATAAAGACACAAAGGTTACACCTCTGTGACCCATGCGGACACATCCAGAGTGTGCTTTACTAATCCCTTAAGCAGCTTCCAAGCCAATCAAATTGACAATTAAGCTTCATTGTCACTGGCTGTTCAATGTCCAATGTTCACACTTACACTTAACTCCCTTACTTTCAGAAGTGCTTCATTCTCCAGGTCTACTGTCCATGTGCCTGGAGTATGTATGTTGGCAGTCTGTGGTCCAGCGTCTGTAAAAAAACCAAAATACTTTTGCCTGGGTGAAAAGGAGGAGTGTGCCCATGCTCCTTACAATGCCCTGCTTCAGTGACTCTTCTTATATATTCTTTTAATAAATGCAACCACAACTCGTTTCAGCCCAGCTTTTCTATTGTGTGTCTGGCCCCTTGTAGAACATATTAAAAGCGTCTCTATCCTGCCGAATAAACTTCCAAAAGTCACTTGACATTCTTTGAGCTATGGAGAGCTCTTAAATAGTTCTCTAGTTGTTTCACTAGAGTTTTTAAGATGAAGAGAGGAGATAAATGGGTTATTCAATCTTCCACGTTTGACTTTAAGTTCCAGTAATTATTTTCTAAAGGGAGAAAATGCCATCTCCAGGAGTGATGGATTGTCAGTCACTGGAGGTGCTCAAGCAGAGAATGGAAATCACTCAAGAGGAATGTTGATGGGATTTCTGTCTCAGGTGGGAATTAGGAGCTAGTTTCATCCAATCCTGGACATCTATGATTCCATATTCTAGGAGAAAAGGCCATGAGAGAATATAAGTCCCACAGTACAATGTCTTCATTTGATAGATGGGCTGAATTCTTGAGGTCCTTTTACTTAGTTTCCATCTACCACACTAGTTTCATTTGTATTCTCCAAATCACCCTTGGATTTAGTTATACAGAATTCCTGGCAGTATCTAAAATGGATCATAGTATTTTATTCCTCCATGTCTTTTTCTATGCTAGTCACACTGAGAGTGCTCTCTTCTTTCAGGCTTTTGTTTGCTTTGTTTTGTTTATGAATTTGGTACAGGGTCTACTCTGCAGATCGGTCTACTGTCCATGTGCCTGTTCATACTCATAGTGATCCTCCTGTTTTTAGCCTCCACAGTGCTGGCATTACAGGCACGCACCACCATATCAGGTCTCGGTGGCCAATTCAGAGTGTCTGGGGGCAGATCCAGTGTAGCATGTGTTGCCAGGGATCAAACTCTGGTCCCTGCTCTTGCCTAATCAGGAGCTTAGTCCACCTAGCTATCTCACCAGCCCTCTTCCTTTGGTTGTATTATGTTGTTTCTCTTCAATAATTTCTCCACTGGACACTGCCTTGAATATGGGTAATGTTTTATGAAGCTTGGAGCATAGTGTAAAACTCAGTGAATGGTAAGAGTTCAATAAACAGTGAAAGGATCATAAGAAAACACATGCATGGTGAATGGATAAGGAAACTAATATTGGGGAAATTCAAATGACTCAGTTGATGAATGATACATAGTTGATCAGCGTCAAAATTAGTTGGAAGTATAAGAAGGGTTTCACTTTCTATTAAAATGTTCTTTTAATCACACAAATTTATTTATTCTTCTACCCACATATTTATGGGTGGGATGACTAGTTGTTATGGTTTATGTCTAGTTTCTCCTGCAAAGCATCATGCAGTCATGGGGTATACTTCTAGACTTTGTGATTAAGTCATGATCCAGTGCTGGGATTGTGGGTGTGAGTACTATGCCCAGCCTGGGGTGGACAGCCTGAATGCAACATAAGGGAGACAGACTTGCTCTCTATTGCCATTGTTGCTGCTCCTCCTCCCTTTGCTCTTTGCTGTTTTCTGATACCATGAATGGCTTCCCTCTGCCCTGTGCCACTCTGCCTTGGAGCCAGCTGAGTGTGGACTGAAACCTGCAGTAACTGTGAGCTAAATAACCTTTCCTTCCCTCATTTTGAGTGTCTGGTATTTGTCTCAGCAATGAGAGAAGAGGAACTGAGATAACAGTATAACTTTTATCTTTTTTTTCCTTCATTCAAATATTAAATATTCTTCTTATGATCCATGGATTTCATTTCTCTGGCTTTAATCCCATTTTTCTGTTCCAGATCATCAGTCTTTCTAATAATTTATTTCCAGAAATCTCTTGGGTTGCCTCATGTTTACTCAATTCTCCCTGTTCCATGATTCTTGTTGGCCTCTTACTCTCATCATCCTAATACTCCTCTTCCTTGGGGCTTGCTTGAGACTGTTGCCTTCAAAGCTGCTCCATTCTTTATTACAGCACTGACACAGGGATCAACATAAGAATCCTGGACTCTGTGACAAAATGGTGTCACTTTGCTTTCAGTCACATATTATCATTTTTTAAATTTTATGTGTTTGATACAAGGTCTCACTGTATAGCTCATCTTGTAGTGATCCTCCTGCTTCAGCCTTCCCCAGCACTGGGATTACAGGTGTGTGTCACCATGCCAGGTTTCAGTGGCCAGCTTGGGGTGCCTGGGGCGGGGCCAACATGGAATGTGGTACCAGGGATCGAACCCTGGTCCTTGAGCTTGCCTAGGCAGACACTTAGACCACTGAGCTATCTCTGAGACCCACACATTATTATACCGATTATAAAGTAAGAGTTTGTCTGCACCCTTTTATCCTATAGAGTTTTAAAAATATTACTGATCACCTGCTTTTCATCCTAGGACTATGGACTCAAAGTGAACTCTTGTGACAGTCAGATTTCTCCTTTACAGAGCTCAGCCTTTGTGATTGGGAAAGTTATGTTCTGTGAACATTTTTTCTTTTTCTTTTAGGAGGAGTTATTTCTGGAAAAATTTCAATTCCATACATAAATAACCTCAGGGTAAGCCTCCTCTTCCAGTTTTCCAGAAATATCCAAATATGTCTTGGTCCTAGAAATAAACAAAATTTAAGCTCAAGATGAGATCCTGTCTATTGAAGAGGAAACGAATTCCACATTCTGGTGGAATATATATATATTCATAAATGCGTATGCAAATCAAATGATCAGCGGCCTTCGAATAAGTAAACACTCTTCTGGGCTCTTTATACTTTGGTAGTCAAACTTACACCCACACCCCCTAAGATGATTTTAATGAGTCGGCCAAGCATTTCCATCACTGCCATTTCATTTTAGACAATGGGATGTGAAAAGCAAATGCTTTGCCTTGTGCCAGTCAGTGTTCTAAGAGCTTTACATGAATTAGCACATTCAATCCCCATAATAGAGCCACATGAGGAAGATCAAGTTTTATCCCCATTTTATATATGATGAAAGTGGGTCACTGGAAAATGAAGTAACTCACCCAGGATCACACAGGTGGTCAGTGGCACAGCCAAAGTCTGTTCTGGATGTGAATCTGACTACACGGCAGGCTCTCCAGTTCTGTGAGACACTTTCATCATTCATTTAAAACAACACCCTTCAAGAAACCTTTACACAAAACAGCCCATGTGTGTGCTGCACAGAAAAAGCAATAGAATAATCATATCTGGAATAAATTAGCATAGTTTCTGGCCACTCCGCTAAAACATTGCACCTATGTTATCTGATAAAGGTCATAACGCCACTGCTTTTTGCTCTGTGCTGATGGACATATTGTGATACAGAGAAAGGCAAATAACTTGTCCTATTTTACACATCTGGTAAAACTAGGATTCTAACTCTGTGCTGTGGAATCCATGTCTCATATTAGAAATACTACTAGAGACCACTTTCCTTGCAAACCTCGGGGAACCCTGTTCTTTCTTTGACTTAGCGCTTGTGGTTCACAGGAGTCACAAATAGCCCACGATCTGGGACAGGTAGTATAGTGAATAATCATGGAGACATTAACACTGCCTTATCACTTATCACTGAAACTCATAACCATATTTTGTATCAATATTTACATAAATATATAATTTAATTTTATATTTATTTGCTGCAAAGGTTGTTGAAGATTTAAAAATTCATGAAGGTCTGGGGAAAATCCTCTTGAACTTGAAAAGCCCAATACAATTGCATTTTCTTCCATCATGCATCAGCTCAAGGGATAGATTCCTTCACAGAATATACAGGAAAATACACTCACCAGCTTCTTCAGGTATTATATTGTTGCTCTTTTCTGATTGACTTTTCCAAATGGCCAGTTGTATGGAAGCCTAATTTCCTTGTAATTATTATATTACTGTTTTAAATAGTTGCTCTGGACAGTCGCTGCAAAATCTCAATGCTTTGATTTTGCAAAAAGAGATCAAAGATTGGTATTAGCATCATAAAGTAACATGATATATTAGGTGCCCTCATCAAGGGCACATTTATTTTCAAGGGGGAGAAATGTGTATTTTAAACACTTATTTTGAGAGGGTTAAAAATGTTTTTGACTAGACTTCAGGATAAAATTACCTGCTTCCACAAGATGTCACTATTTCTCTTTTAGTGGAAACCATGGGTTATCAAACTGTTTTGAGATATTTTTAATAAATAGAAATGAAGTAAGTAATTCCCTTTTGTGTGGGTGGGTCAACTGGCTTAACATATTGTCTACAAAGAGATGCATTTTGGCATGCAGTCCAGCCCTACACTTGATCCTGGGGTGGTGCAGCCTTCTGAGCAAGAGTCTGATGTGCATGGTACGACAGATGTTGTACAAAGAGAGATTCAAGTATACTTCAGTGATCTGTTTAGCTCTAAAAAAACTGCGACTAAAAGTAATTTTCTTAAAAGTAAGGGTTTCAACTATAGTCTCAAAACTTCACAGCCACCTTCTTATGTGTGCATCCATTCTTGGGGTCATTGAACCTTCTCAGCTTTATTGACCCAAGTATAGAACACTAAGTTGTACAACACTAGAAAATGGATTGAACAAAACACAGTCATACTCAGAGGGCCCAATTTGATTTTTACATAAAGTATGAGGTCCAGTTTTTATCTCAGATTATTTCTATTCATGTGTTGTGGCCTTTTCTCCTCTCTATCCTGGTTGAGTTTGACAGAAAAGATAGCTTGGACCAGGCAGCACAGGCAACAGAGATTTATTATGGACAGGCTGGGAAATTCAAGAATGGGGTTCTGATAAGTGAGAGGTTGTGGGAAGGCTGTCTTCCTAGTTCCCAAGCAGTCACCTTCTCATTGTCCTCACATCATGGGCAAAGGATCATATTTCTCTTGTAGAAAGGTCACTAATCCCATTTGTGATGATTCAAATCTCAAGATCCTATTCCTTGCAAAGTCCCCTTTGAAAATGTCCTCACTTCTGGAGGTAGGCGTCACCATATGAACTTTGGGGGCCATAGGCCTTCAGTCTATAGCAGAGTCTGAAATGCCTTATCCATGAGTTCTTGGAAACAGTTATACAGCACTGTGAGACAGCACAGAATAGAGCATTTAGAGTGGCTTTCTATTTTTCAGAAACCAGTGCTACCTACTAGACATGTCGGCATGTTCTACCTATTCAAAGATAAAGTAGTTTGGCGACCCCTTATGAATAGATAGCATAGATAAATTCTCTCAGAAAATACTTGTTGAGCTTTGGGCTTTATTTCCATTGTTCTGATAGAGGTAAAGGCATGACAATGTGAGAGAAGATGCCAGTCGTCAAGGAGTTTCTAGCCTAAGGAGGAAAAAAGGACAAGCACAGGGGTGTAAGCCAAGGCAGATGAGCTCCCTGGATGGAGATGTAAGGGGCTGGAAGACTAGGAAACCCCGTGCATGGATCTGCAGCCCATGCCCAGGAACCCCTGGATGCCCACTGACTCAGCAGTGTCACTCAGCAGGCTTACCATGAGGCCATCTAGCTACGGCGAGTTCTAAACACATGCAGAGCTAAAGTATGAGCCATACACATATACATTTGGAGATCTAAGAGAAGTATTTAAAAATGATGCTTTACTAAAGCTGAAATGAGAATAATTTATAGAGGATATATTTCCTCTCAGTTTATATCATTAAAGTTTCCCAATAAACTCCTTAATTAAGACTGCCAAATTAAGTTTGAAAACACAGAACTTCATGTTCACTGCACTAAGGAATCTTTTTATTTCAATACCGATCTTAATGTTTTAATAGACAAACAGATTGTAAGAAAAGAGAGTGTATTGAGGCTACTTTTTGTAGATACCTACAAGGTCTTAATATAACATGGAATGGAATTACTGGCCATCCCACTGCTCATTCATCTGCACTATATGGTAGCACTGATTGATCAGCATCTTAAACAAAAGACATGGACGGTTCTTTTCCCAAAAGGATATTATCTTAGCTCTTAGATAGAAGAGGATAAATTATATTTTAATTTTTTTTGAGTGGGGAGGACTGGGGATTGAAGTCAGGCCCTTGCTTTTGCCAGGGAAGTGCTTATTCTACTGAGCCATCTCCCCGGCCCCTGATATTGTTGATATATACAGATTGATATTTTCTCTTTATCTCTTTTGAAGCTTCAGTAGTCTCAAAATGGATAGAAAATATTAAAAATCTTTTGGGTTGGTTATAAAGCAATTAGTGAAGAAGAGGACAGATAAAGAGGAAACCAGACACTGAACTATTTTTATATCGCTAATATAAATTATGAGAGATGCACAGAATAGAATAGTATCCTGCTAAAATGATTTTGAAGAAGTTAAGGTAAATAAATAAACACTAGTATATTTTAAATAAAGGGATTATAAAGCAAGGTGTGACGTCATTCAAATTATTTTAAAATCTACATACACTTTTGATAATCTTTAAATCTATAAAGATGATGCACCAACTATTTGTAATATGAAAATAAAAGTAGTAGATGCTCTTGCATGTTCTTTTTGCTTTTTAAGAAAAAGTTGTCCTTTACTCTGATTTATTTTGTATTCTGTTATTATTTCAAAAGGAAGAATTCTAAGCTAGAGGTTTGGGTATAGTTATCTAGCAAATATTAATTGTTTTAAATTTAGTGATATTGTCAGCATATCCCTGAAGGGCAAAGAAATGCCTGAAGCCTGAAGTTGCAGAATCCTCAAATACTTACAGTTTCAGGGAATATGTGCAGATAGTGTATTACAGATAATGCACACTTTTTTTTTTCGTTTTAATGCTTGTTGTCAAAGCTCCAACCCAGTGAAGTCCAGTGCCCATTTATGCTTCTCAAAAGCATCTAGTGCTACTTCACTCCTATGCCTTCTCCCAGCCTTCTTATCTCTAGAGCTCAGCTTCTTACTGCAAGCTGCACTCCTGAAGACAGAGACTTTGGTGTTACAGTCCACAGAGGAGAGGCTGAGGTGGCCTGGTTCCATGTTTGTCTATACGTTGCTCACAGTGGTGGCTGGCTTGCTTCTCTGAGATGCTTTAATCTCACTTCTTGTGGTTATAGAATCAGAGCAGAGCACAAAGCAGGCAAAATTTACGGGCATAGTTAATATGAAGAGCATTACAACACAGCATCTGTATCAAAATCACACATACTTCCCTATTAGAATAAGGAAGGGTTCATTTGTTGTAATATGGGTGTGACCAAAGATGTCCCAAATTAATCTTTGTTTTGCCTCCTGCTTCTCACTGCTCAAGTCTTAGAAGGCAGTTACCCTTGTCTTTAAAGGGTTTTTAATCATCTTCCTTAGTTTAACAAAATGCACTTCAAACCTTTGCTTACTAAACCAGCTCTCTTGACACAAGCCCTGCTTATGGAAAGGCCCTTCATGCCTTGCCGTGGCTCAGTGACATGTTATGGCTGGAAGCCATGGCCCTCTGCACCCTGTGGCTTACCAATCCCACCATGACATCAATGGTTTTCCTAATAAGAAAATAGCTTATAAAGTCTTCTGATGCCATTTCTGTCTTCTAAATATGTAGCTAATTCTTTATTCTCTTTGAACACCATAGATTATCTTTCCTCAGTGCAATCACATTTGCTTTCCACCATTTCTCTTGTTTTGTAGGTTTATATGCACAGTGGTGTTTCTTCATTCATAAGATTTTTGCCCCATATCCTTATTTTTAGTATTTAAACACCTAATTTCTTTTTATTTGGGCATGGATTTAGAGAACTATTTCACATTGACTAGCTCAGGTTTGGAACATCCATTCCTCCAGCAAAGAGTTTTGAAATGCTACTCTTTTTGATTAAACCCTTCAGAGTTTAGCCACGTTTAACCTTTTTGTCAGTTTCCTGAATGTGCTAAAGTCTCCCCACTCTTGCCAAACTGTCTCCTTGTTTCGATTTGTTTCCCTGCTGGCCAGTTGGTGTAACTCTCCTACAGGCTTAATTTCCTTGTAGCAGTTGTATCTGCCCTCCCCTTTACTAAATCCCTCCCAAGTGTGCAGTGCAGGTTTAGAAACTGGCAGAAAGTGTTTCACTAGATCTGGGCCAGTTTGGCTTACATCTATAGAAATGAGGTCTCTTCCTCCTGTGTCTAATGTCTTCTTCTAGGGGTTTAGGAAAATTTTTCTAACATTCTTCCTCTTCCACTCTGCATCACCCACAACAGCAACAACAACAAAAGGTGACCATAAAAAGATACTTTTTAAGGTGACTATTATGGCTTAAATCTTGGGATCTCCCCCAAAGCTTCACATGTTTGTACAATAGTTGAATCAAGGTGGCTCACTGAATGTTCTAAATGTCCTATTACATTATGGTACCAGTTAGAGATGGGTTTCTCAGGGTGACATCTGGAAGGGTATGCCACTCTCTTTTAAGCCTCCCTTTTCTTTCTGCTCCTTGGAGTCCGTGATGTGACCAGGGAGCCTTCCTACTGCCAATTGTGCATTTGAACCTGACAACAAAGGCTTGAGACTTCTGAACTTATGAGCCAAAATAAGCCCTTCACTCTTTAGTTTATAGTTTTTGTATTTTGCTCCAGAAAGGAAAGTAACTCATATATATATATATATATATATATATATATATATATATAT
>NDGN010881286.1:0-13654 GCA_002564285.1 Tympanoctomys barrerae | reverse complement strand
AAAAAAAAAAAAAAAAAAGTGCTAGGGATCTAACCCAGGGTCTCACACATGCAGAAGCCCTGACACTGAGCCTGCACCCAGCCCATCGTTGCAGTGTTTTTTCTAAGAGCCCTTTGCTTTAATGGTGCTCACTGGCTCCGCGTTTTGGCAGTCAGATGCTGCCTGAGGCATTGGTCACCTGCCTGCTCCTGGGCCTGGCCAGCTGTGACAGTTTCGCTGCTCTCAGATCTGCTCCGCAAGGTTTTCACCTTTGCCTGTGGCACTCTTCCGGAGTGTTCGCTCAGGAGGTGTTGTCGTGAACAGTACTTGTAGCTGAGGCACTGGGAATACAACAAACACAGGTCCTGCCCTCTAGGAAGCTCCAGAGGAAATTCAGAGGCAGAGAGAAGGAGAATCATACATACAAATAATTAGAAAATAGCCACTGTTCTGAACTAGGACTGTGTCTCAATTCTATGTGGCGTTTGATTTTAATTTTAAAAAACTACTTAGTTGGTGGCACACACCTGTAATCCCAGCTACTCAGAAGGTTGAGGCAGGAGCATTGCAAACTACCAAACTGGGCAATTGAGTGAGACCTGTCTCAAAAACAGGGCAAGGGGTGTAGCTCAGTGGTACAGCGCCCTTGGCTCCAATCCCGAGTGTTCTGAAGAAAAAAGTTCTTTCATTTTAAAAGTCACGTAGTGGGGATGGTAAGATGGCTCAGTGGTCTAAAGCACCTACATAGAATAAGCTTAGCGAAAGCACAGGGACCGCGGTTCAATCCCCCAGCACCACATGCCAGCCAACCCCACCCCTGGTGGGCTGAGCTGGCCACACACATACACATAAATAAAAATTAAAAAAAAAAGTCACGTAGTGATATCTACATATGGCCCTGGCAGGGTGCAGAAAAGGTGGGACGCTGCCCTCGTGGTCATAGAGCAGGAATGGGTATCAAGCCGGCTTTGTGGAGAAAATGGCTTTTGGATGTAGCTTTGGTGGCCGAGGCGGGAGTGGCTCAGAGGCCAACACAGGAAACAAAGAGCCGCAGGCTGCTCTGAGGCCTCAGAGAGCTCCCCCTGCCGCCCTGTGTGGAAATAGCACCGCTCTGTCTAGCTGTGGGGTTTTCTTTTTTTTTGTCTTTTGAGATAGGCTCTCACTGTGCACTTCAGACTGGCCTTGAACTCACTTTGTAGCCAGGCTGGTCTTGGACTGGCAATGATTCCCCTGCCTCAGCCTCCCAAGTGCTGGTATTACAGGCATGGACCCCCACACCCAGCTTTGTCTTGGTCTTGTCACGCACCTCGCCAGGGCTGATCTCCAAGCCTGCTGTGTCTTGGGACTGGAAGAGCCCTACCTAGACACAAGGGCTTTGTGTCAAAGCCACAGTGCGTGAGGAACCTGCCGCCCACTTGTGCCCCACCACTGTCGCTTAGGCACTGTCCCCTATTGGGTTAGAGGGCACTGGTTGCTGCAGCAGCACTCCAAAAGCACTTCTGAGCCACAGCCCCTCAGAATCAGAGTTGGAAATGGACACATGGAGACCTGCGACCCGCACTGCCCTCAGCAGAAGGCCAGGAGGTGGAGGAGTCTGTGAGGAGGAGGCCAGGCTTAGAGGGCAGCACCAGGCCAATACCAGCTTTCTGTTTTCTGTTACCTTGAGTCGCTGGTGTTGGTGATGTGGCCCCATGTGCCTTGGGCCCAAGTGAACCTGCAGGCACAGGTTCCCTGTCACTTCCTGATGCCACCATGCTATCCCTGCCCTCTGCTGACTCCAGACAGAGCAGGGAGGCAGGAGGAGGAACGTGGAGGCTACAGCCTGTTTCTGGTGCCATTGCAGATGGTGGAGAGCATGAAGTACCCCTTCCGCCAGGGCATGCGCCTGGAAGTCGTAGACAAGTCCCAGGTGTCACGGACCCGCATGGCCGTGGTGGACACGGTGATCGGGGGCCGCCTGAGGCTCCTCTATGAGGATGGTGATAGTGATGACGATTTCTGGTGTCACATGTGGAGCCCTCTGATCCACCCAGTGGGATGGTCACGGCGTGTTGGCCACGGCATCAAGATGTCAGGTCAGCAGCACCCTGGGCCCCAGATCTCCAGGAATGGCAGGGAGGGAGTACCAGCCTGAGGCCCAGAGGGGCCGCGTCACCTGGCCAGGGTCACTTAACCCAGGAGCTACATGGTAGAATCAAGACTTGGTCCTACTGCTTCTGGCCTGGGTGTCATGTAAGGAGGTTTAGGTCTGAGGCTGAGAGGTCCCCCAGGGGCTCCATATGATGTCTGGGCCAGACCACATACTGCTAGAGGAGCCACCTTTCCTGCGGTGGCACCAAGGTTCACCTCCCTTCTTTTCCTCCTACCCTCTGCCTCTCAAGAGAGGCGAAGTGACATGGCCCATCACCCCACCTTCCGGAAGATCTACTGTGATGCTGTCCCTTACCTGTTCAAGAAGGTGAGGCGTGGCCCACGAGTGCTTTTCCCTGTACCTGCGACCCATTCTGGGTCTAGGAGCCTGGTATCTCTCGGGGACTGCCCCTCTGTTCCCAGAACCCTGTGCCATCTGGCCTTCACCAGCTGCCCTGTTCCTTTAAGGTACGTGCTGTCTACACAGAAGGTGGCTGGTTTGAGGAAGGGATGAAGTTGGAGGCCATCGACCCTCTGAACCTGGGGAACATCTGCGTAGCAACCATCTGCAAGGTGGGCCAGGGCCCAGCTCCCACAGCTCCAGCTGGCTTTCCGAGGGGCTCAGCTGCGAGGCATATTTGTGAGGGCCCCGCCTACTTCAGGGCCACAGCCAATAATGAGGCGCCTATTTGTGGTCCACGCTGTCCTAGGTCCTCCTGGATGGATACCTGATGATCTGTGTAGATGGGGGACCCTCCACCGACGGCTCTGACTGGTTCTGCTACCACGCTTCCTCCCATGCCATCTTCCCAGCCACCTTCTGCCAGAAGAATGACATTGAGCTCATGCCTCCAAAAGGTGAGGCTGGCGCAGCACAGTGCCCTGGCCTTGCAAAGTGAGGTCATGGGCCAGGGTGCTGGTCATGTAGCCCCCTGGCCGTGGAGTTCTGAAGGTGTGGGAAAGGTGACAGCCTCTGATGGCCCTGAGACCATAGGTGCTAGGTGGTTGGTGAACAGAGCTCTGTTTGTGGCTTTGAGCAGTGAAGGCCTGTACAGCAGGACTGTAGTCCTGGAGCAGGTGCCATGTCAGAGAGGAGGAGGGAAGGTGGCTGCCACAGAGACCCCAGGCTGGGTCCCAACCAAGCTGGGCAGTGAGCTACCCTCCCCCAGCCCACTTCCTGTGTCTCCTCCTCTCCTGCATGGAAACTCTCCGCTCCTGCAGGGTATGAGAGCCAGACCTTCAACTGGGAGACTTACTTGGAGAAGACCAAATCCAAAGCGGCTCCAGCGAGACTCTTCAATATGGTGAGTGCCCGGATGGAACCAGGTTCTGTGGTGTGACAGTTCCAGTCCCTCCTTCTGGGGGACTGCAGGGATGTTATGGCCGCAGTGTTGCCGGCCCTCCACGCCAGCCTCTTGTCCTCCCAGGACTGCCCCAACCATGGCTTCAAGGTGGGCATGAAGCTGGAGGCCGTGGACCTGATGGAGCCACGTCTCATCTGTGTGGCTACAGTAAAGCGGGTGGTGCACCGGCTGCTCAGCATCCACTTCGACGGCTGGGACAGCGAGTATGACCAGTGGGTGGATTGCGAGTCCCCGGACATCTATCCCGTGGGCTGGTGCGAGCTCACTGGCTACCAGCTGCAGCCACCAGTGGCCACAGGTTGGGCTTGAAGCACTCTTCCCCCGTCCCTGGGTCCCTGCCACTTGCATCCCTCTCGTGCCTAGCTCAGCTTCTTGGCGTGAAGTTAGAAGCCTCCCACGGCCCTCAGCAGTGCCCCCCCCCCCAGCTCAGGCCTCTCCTCCCTCCTTCCCAGGCCCACAGCGCTGCTGCTGCTGCTGCTGCGTCCTACCCACATCTGTCTATACCTGCCCAGGCCCACCAGCCCCTCCCCCCACACTCTGTGCCCCCCCCTTCTGTCCTGTGGCTCCTCCTCATCTCCGCTGTCCTTATCTTTCAACCACAGAACCGACCACACCTCTGAAGGCCAGAGAGGCCACAAAGAAGAAAAAGAAACAGTTTGGGAAAAAAAGTAAGTTGTGTCCCAGGGCAGCCAAAGCAGTGGTGTCCAGGAGCCACTGCTTTTGTGTGTCTCTCCAGGGAGGACCCCCCGGGGCTCTGGGCACCTGGAGCATACATAGGGGCTCAGCCTCCCTGGAGATGGTCACACGTGAGGGAGAGGAGAGAGTGCCACATAATTGCCAAGCAGTGTGGCCCTGGGCACCTGAGGCCAGTGGGCTCTGAGGGAGAGGTCAGAAAGAGACGAGGGCTTCCTCGGCCCCCACTCTCCTCAGGGTGGTGGCACGGGCCCAGGGTGGGGGACACAGAGAGGGAAGTTGGCAGAGCTAAACTTGGGGCTAGAGTGTGGCACAGGGCACAGAGACTGGCCAGAACCAAAGCTCATGACGCTGCACCCAGGCAGGGTGGTATGAGGGTGTGGCCCCCGTCAGGGAGGCACTGGGACGCACAGGGAGGCACAGGGAGCAGGGTGTAGAATACCCTGATGGAGGAACTCACTGACATCACAGCGCATATCTGTCCCAAACTGTCACCTTGTCGGTCTGCCCCACACCCTGCCCAGCAGGCCTTGTGCAGAATGGACCCTAATGCAGCTTCAATTCTGTTTTTATTCCAAGGGAAAAGGATCCCGCCCGCCAAGCCCCGGGCCCTCAGACAGGGCTCCAAGAAGCCCCTGCTGGAGTTTGAGCCGAAGGCTATAGGGAAGGTGGAGTCGGAGTCTGGGCCTGGAGACAGTGAGTCCCCGGGGTCGAGGCAGGGCCGGCCTGCACTGCGTTTGGAGACCTCTCCTTCCCGACCTGGGCACAGAAGAGAGCACCGCGGTGGAGGGGGGTCCTTAGCCCCTGGGCCTGCGCACCACAGCCGGCAGCCCAGCCGTGCCTCCTCCTCCTCCTGCAGCCGCTGTGCGTGCTGGGGTGGGGACAGGCGCGGTGCCAGCATCTCTGCGTGACCTGCTGGCTGGCTGGGCGTGCCCCGGCCCCCAGCTTCCTCTTCTGCTGCCTTGGGAGGTGAGCAGGGGACAGGAGTGTCCCCCGCTGCCCGCACCTCCTGCTGGCTCTGTCTGTGGGAAACTGGGCCCTCCGGCCACGCACACTCATGCCACTGTCACCCACAGTCATTACCGTGTGTGTGAAGGAGGAGCACCTGGACACAGCCTCGCCCGACAAGGCTGCCAGCCTGGAGCTGCCTCTGCCCGTGGAGAGCATCAAGCAGGAGATGGAGGACTGAGCCCCGGTGCCCGGTGGCAGCACCCCGGGCCAGGGAGCAGAGGGCCGCTCCGCCTCGTCCGTGGAGCTCGAGACAGCTCCAGCGTGAAGTACCCCTCCTGGGGAGTGGGGCCTGTGCGCGGAGCGACAGGCTGGGGCTCCAGGGTCCTCCCTCTGCTGCCCCCCGCGAGGCCTCATGACCCAGCTGCCTGAGTGCCCTGCGCAGATCTGTGTGACAGCCTCTGGATCCTGCTCTTTCCAAGGAAGCACACTTGCTGCCCACTTTTTTTCCCCAGTGCTAGGGATAGAACCTATAACCCTCAGCTGAGCTACACCCCAGCACTTGTTTACTTTTTTTTTTTTTTTTTTGGTCAACTTTTTGAGACAGGCTTTTGCTGTGCAACCCAGGCTGCCCTTGAGCTCACTTTGTAGCCCAGGCTGGTCTCAAGCTTTCAATGATCCTCCTGCCTCAGCCTCTCAAGTGTCCTGTTTTTACTTTTCGAGACAGGATCTCAGTACATCACAAATTGGCCCTGCGTGGGCTCAGACTCGTACTCCTCCTGCCTCAGCCTCCTGGAGCACTGGGATCACAAGTGTGCAGCACTGCAAACCTAGCTCCGGGTTTACAGCGGGCTCCTGCCCTCCCCACATCCCCAACGCCAGGCGGCACCGGAAGATGCCTGCAAGGGGCTAAGCTGATGCAAAGCAATCCTCTTCCGCCTAAGGAAGGCCTCACCTCCCGGGGGTCACACTGCTGACCCTCGCCCCATGGGGACCCCACCATGGTAGGCAGCTAAGATGCAGTGACCAGGACAGTGGATTTACAGACTTGCAAGGTGCCCTTGTCCCTGTGCAGTGGACTTGCCATTTCCTGCAAGGAGTGGGCGGGGCTTGGAGAGCATGTGACCTTGGCCTCCACCAGGACCCCGCGACACCAGGTTCCACAGGGGATCACAAGGTGGGGCTCTGGCTGGGCCCTGATGTTTTTGTTCCCCTGGTGAACTAGGGTCGGGTGTGGCCTTGCTGGGGGCCGTGGCCAGTGTTCCAGAGGCCCTGGCTGGCCTTTGCACCCTCCTGGGCCCCCTCCCTGCTGCTCTAAGCTGCGTCCTGCACGCTCACCTCGTGTCTGCTCTTGATTTTGCCCCTTGGGCTGCCCTGAAATCCAGTCTCTCGAGCTTCCTGGGTCCCCAGCCTTTTCCTTTCCTCCACGTGTGGCCCAGCAGCTCCTGTCTGTCCTGCGAGGACTGCCTCTGTGCTCAGCCACCTTAGTGGCCCCTCAAGTCCTTGTGCCAGTGGCTGGCACTCAAGCTGGGCACATGCCTGAGCAGGGATGTGGACATAGCCCTGTGCATCCGATCCTTGTGGCAGTGCAGTGTCCAGGCCAGCACGGCCTGGTGCACAGGCTTGCAAGAGAAGACCCCGGCTGTGGCAGGCACAGCTCGGAAGCCGGCACCGCTCCTGTGTGCGGGCTGTGCAAGGAAGACACCCGAGGAGACTTCCTGGCCCTGCCGCTGGCTCAGGGGCCCAGCGGAAGAGAACGCGTCGCCTCTCTTAGCGGGCCGGGGACCCCTGCCTGAAGCGCTCCAGGAGACGCTCCCAGCCGCTCTGCCTTCCCCCGAGAAGGAGCCATCCCTAGAGGTTCTGCAAACAGGAGATGCCATGGCCAGAGGCCAGCTTCACGAGCACCTTGTGCAGGGTAGTGCCTGTCCTTTCCTGTGTGCCTGAGGGCCACCTTAAAGTCTGTCACGTGCAGGGCCAGGGAGATAGCAGATAGCTCAGTAGCATAAGTGCCTGCCTCCCAAGTGCAGGGTCCCGAGTGCAGTCACTCGTACCGCTAAATTAAGGTCTATCAAGGGCAGATGAGGGCAAAGCAGTGGCGCCAGTCATCACCTCAGGTACCCCAAAACAACTGCATAGTGTGCTATTGTCACATGCCATTCCCTTCCCCAAGTTGCAAGGTCCCCAGAGGCAGGGCCCGAGTCTTACCTGTCCCTAGTCCCAGCTCAGGCGTGACAGGAAGTCAGCTTTGCCAAGTGTCTGAAATGGAAAGCACACGTGACTGAGTTGCTGATGCCAATAGGTACCTGGGTTCACTGGGAAGTCTGCTGAGTCTCAGCACCGGGCTCCCTGCTTCCCCTGCCAAGGGTCCCAGTCAGTGGCCATCACAGCAGGTTGGACCCAGGCCTCACTTTCCATGCCCCTGCTTTCTTGCTGTGTGGCCTTGGCCTTCTGCTGGTGTGTATGGTGGGGTGGGGTGCAGCTTTGTGTTTATTCAGCTGCTCTACCTCCACAGTGGCTTGTCCCCCCTATCAGTCCATGGTGCAGAGGAAGGGGAGGACAGTTGCTTCCATTCAGTGTCAAATGACAGCAGTGGGACAGCCCGGGTTAGGCCTCACATCACCACCAACACAGATTTCCATCCTGTCGACTGCACGGGCTTCCTCCCACTTGCTAGACACCAAATTATGCCGTAGCAGCAAGGGAGGCTGAGGCAGGTTTGCCCAGGCCCTCGGCCTGACCCTGCCAGGGTACAGGGCTTACGTAGGCCCTGTGCATCCCCAGCAGGAAACTGCTTTCCCTGAAGTGTGTGTGCCATGGTGCACACCTGTAATCCCAACACGAGGAAACTGCAGGAGGCTCCGAAGTTGATCCCAACCTGGGCAACTTAGCAAGAGGGTATCTCAAAGTAGAAGAAAGGTGGTGACCCAGAACTCCAGGGCTGGCACGCAAGTTTAGAATGTTCTGAGGGGCCTGGCTCCCACTGAACCCCCATCTTCCTGTAGTCCCACACTGAGCTGGGATGGACCAGCCCGCCGAGCCTCCACACCTCCTGGGGCTGCCAGGTACTGGCCGGTGCCACAGAAGTGCTGGTGGAGACCACATCGCTCACAGCACCAAAGCCAGCTGGGGTGCCTCTGTGGTGACACTTGTTCCCCTCCAGCCTGGGGGGTGTGTTGGAGAGCCCTTCCTCACCTCAGCCTTCCAGAACATGCTTTCAGGCCGAATTGTACTTTCCCCTAAGAGACATGCTAGAACCTTCACCCCCCAGTACCTCGGAGTCTTAACCTGACTTGAAAATAAACTCGCTACAGCAGTAATGTGGTTAAAATGAGGTCGTTAAACTGGGCCTTGCCTCACTGTGGGCAGTATCCTTGCAAAAAGGGGGAATTTGTGCCAGGTATGTCTATAATCCCAGCAACTTGGGATGCTGAAGCAGGAGGACTGTAAGTTTGAGGCCAGCCTGGGCAATTTAGCAAGACCCTGTCTCACCTTCATAGAAGGGTTAGGAATGAACCATTGCCTGCACACTGGGGAAGTGGAGGCAGGAGCTTCACCCTGAGTTTGAGGCCAGCCTGAACCACATAATGAGACCCGGTCTCAGTCAGTCAATATATGGGCTAAGGATGTAGCTCAGTGGTATAGAACCTGCCTCGAATATAGTAGGTGCTGGGTTTAACCCCCAGCACTGCAGGGGGTGAAAAATGACAGGGGAACCCCACTGACAGATACAGAGGGCAGCTGATATGAAGACCATGTGAAGGTGAGGGTTTGGCCAGAAGACACCTCAGGCCACCAGAAAGCATCCTTCCTCTCAGGTTTCACACAGTGCCCCCAAACACTGATTTCTAACTTCAGATCTGAATAGGCAGATGACCACCGTCCTGTATCACCTGGTTTGTGGTGCTTGGTTGTAGCAGCCTCAGGAACTAATCTGAACCCCACCAATGGCGCCAGGCATCTTCAGTCTCCTAAGGAAGTCCCCAAGGAGGGGGCAGGTACCCCTTCCTGCCTTTGCTCAGTTTCCCCCCGAGAGGCCTCTTTCCTGGGCCAGGTCCTGCACACCCGACTGGGAAGTGCTGTGAGATTTTAGAACTGAGAGTTCCAGCTGAGTCAGGATGCAGGGATGAAGTGGGGTGCAGCCTGGTCCCCACCTGTGCCCCCAGCAATGTCATGAGGTCAGGATGGGAATGGCTGAGTCAGCAGAAACATGATGTCCTTTAAGGACACACTGGGACCAGGGTTCTGTGGCTTAGAGGAAAGGCCACTGTCCCATGGGATGAAGCAGCACATAATCATTTCCTGTGGAGATGAGCAAGGGACACAGTAGGGTGTGGGCCCTTACTCAGCTCGGGGGCCTGCTGCTCCCTGCCCACACCCCCCTCCTGGCCAACCTTGCCAGCTCCTCATGGCCTTCCCTTGATCAAGGCCCTCCGGGTCCCTGGCCTGGATGCCGGTGTCCGCTTGGCCTTCCTGGCAGCCCAACCTGGGCAGGCTTCAAAGACAGCAGCTGCAGCCTTCACTCGCTGGCCCTGGGCATTGGGAGGGGTGGCACAAGTGGCCCCAACCCGCAGGTTCAGCCCGGTGAGCCACCTGAGGAGAAGAAAGCTTGGGAAGCACACAGCCTGACCTTCCAGAGGGGGGAGGGGTGATCGGGAGTTTGGGGACAGTGGGTCTGGCAGGGTGCTGCTCAGAGTCCTGGCTCTTAGCTTCTCAGTTATGTGGCTTCTGAGTCACTTCAAGCCTCTGTCCTTTATGAAAAGGGAGGAAGAATAATATCAGGAGCAGGACATGGTGGCACATGCCTGTATCCCAAGCCACTCAGGAGGCTGAGGCAGGAAGACTGCAAGGTTAAGCCCAGCCTGGGCAGCTCAGCAAGACCCTGTCTCAAAAAATAAAACAGGGCTGGGGGGTTAGCTCAGTGGTAGAGCACTTTCTTAGTGAGCACAGGAACCTAGGTTCAATCCCTAGCACCATGGTAAAAAGAAAAAAAAGAGAATAGACCCAGCCCTGCAGGGCCTGGCTGGGAGGTGGATGCTACCTGTGCAGCGGGAGCAGCTGGCAGTCACAGTGGAAGGGGTTCGCACTGAGGTCGATGAGCTCAAGCCCGCTGAGGCTGGGCAGGGGAGGTAGGGCCCGAAGATGATTCTTCTGCAAGTGCAGGCTCTGGAGCCCTGGACCCAGGCCATAGAAGGCCCCAGGGGAAATCTGCAAGGAGGTGCCAGGCCCTGGCATGAGCTCCTGCCAAGCCTGGGCCACCCTGGGCCTGCAGAGGGGAAGCTGGAGAGCCCGAGGTGGCCCAGATAGCAAAGGAATTGCTAGGCTGCAAACCCAGGGGGATCTCACATCCAAGTCACCTGGATTCCCAGTTCACAGTTCTTTCTGCTCTGCCTAAGCCCCACCCTCGGTAACACCTGGACCCAAATGCCTCCCTCCTCCGTGCCCTACACTGTGCCCTGGGGCACACCTCTAGCTGTGTGACCCTGTATTCCACCTGGCCTATCACCCACACCTGAGGAGCCTATCACCTCCCAGGGGAGCTCAGGTGTGGGTGATAGGCCAGGTGGAATCCTGGGATGACGTGTTTATCCCAGAATGCCCATCGGAGTGAGTGCATGCTGTTCGCAGACGGCCTTGTGCTATGTTCCCAGACACACACCAAGTGCCCACCTGCTCCAGGCCACTGCTGTTCAAGAAGAGATGTCGCAGGGACCGTCCCATAGGCCGGAAGGCCCCATCAGGCAGGGCCCGGAGCGGGTTCCCAGAGAGCTGCAGCTCCTGTAGGGCGGGCAGCCCCTCCAGCGCCCCCGTGGGCACCTCTCGAAGCCGGTTCCTGTCTAGGTACAGCTTCTCCAGCTCTCTAGCCACCCCCAGCGCCCCGGGAGACACCTGAGCGATGCGGTTTCCGCTCAGGTGCAGCCAGCGCAAGGTCCGCACGCCTGCCAGGTCCCCTGGGCCCAGGCGCTCCAGGGCATTGTCCTGCAGGTGCAGGGACACGAGGCTGGGCAGGGTGCGCAGGGCGGTGCCCGGCACCTGCAGGAAGCGGTTACGCTCCAGGTACAAGTAGCCCAGGTGCGGGGCCCCTTCGAGGGCGGCAGCGCTGAGGCCGGCGAGCTGGTTGTCAGAGAGGTAGAGGTAGAGAAGGCGGTCCAGCCCAGCCAGGGCTCCCGCCTCCAGCTCCAAGATGCCACAGTGCTGCAAGTGCAGCGACACCAGGTAGCCCAGACCAGGGAATGCCCCCCGGGGCACCGAGGGGAAGTGGTTGTGCCTCAGGTCCAGCAGCTGGGTGTCATTGGGGAAGCCGAGGGGCACCGCCCGCAGCCCGCGGCCTTCGCAGCTGCTGTGCCGGGAGCCCGGGGCGCACACGCAGGCTCGCGGGCAGGGTGCGGCCGCAGCCTCGGGCTCCGAGCCGGCGGGGGTGCGGGGGTGCGCGCGGGGCCCGACCGGCCCCTCCTCGGGCTCTTCCTCCGCCGGGTCTCCGGGGCAGCGTAGGTCCGAGGGCCGCAGCGCGTCCAGCGCCTCGCCGCGCAGCCTCCGCGGGCCCCGGCACGCGCCGTCCGAGCGCACGCGCGCCCGCGCCAGCCACTCGAGCAGAGGCCGCGCCTGGCAGCCGCACCACAGCGGGTTGCCCTGCAGCCGCAGGCGGCGCAGCTGGCCCGGGCCCTGCAGCGGGGGCAGCGCGTCCAGCTGGTTCCCGCGGAGGTCGAGCGTGTGCAGGCGCGGGCAGCGGGCGAAGGCCCGGGGGCCCAGGGCCTGCAGAGCCCCGTGGTCCAGCGCCAGCTCCCGCAGGCCGGGCAACGCCAGCCCGTCCTCCTCCCCCGCGTAGGTGAGCGGGTTGTGGCCCAGCTCCAGGCGGGCCAGGCCGGGCAGCTGGGACAGTGCAGCCCCGGGCAGCGCCTGGAGCTCGTTGTGCTGCAGGCTGAGGCGGCGCAGCGCGGGCATGCCGGCCAGGGCCTCGGGGGCCAGCACGCTGAGCGCGTTGTGCGCCAGCTGCAGCCAGCGCGCGCGCAGCAGCCCCTGGAAGGCCATGGCCGGCAGGTAGACCAGCGCGTTGTGCGCCAGGTTCAGCGTGGCCAGCGCGCCCAGCGCCCCGAAGGCGCCAGGCCGCAGCTCCTCCAGCGCGTTCCGCTCCAGCTCCAGGCGCCGCAGCGAGCCCAGCCCGTCCAGCGCCTCCTGGGGCAGCGTGCGCAGGCGGTTGGATGCCAGGTTGAGAAGCAGCAGGCGGCCCAGGCCCCGGAAGGCGCCCTCCGACACCTGCTCCACCTGGCAGTTCCGCAGGTCCAGATGTGTGAGGTGCGGCAGGTCCCGGAAGGCCGCCGGGGGGATCAATCTCAGAGCGTTGCCCTGCAGGTCCAGCTTCTGGGCGAGCTGGGCGAGAGGAAGGGCAGGCTGAGCCAGGAAGTGGCCCCCTCTTCTCCATGCCTTCTTCTTGAAGCTTCACACACACACACACACACACACACACGGTGGCACTTGTCACATTGCTTTGTCACTACTCCTTGCTTTCTCTCCACCTCTAACTCTATAGAACAAAGACAACATCCCACCCTACTACCTCAGTTCTCTGCAAAAGGATCTGTACTAAAATTAGTATTTAACTGTAGGTCATCTGTGTATTCCAGTCACACAATCACACAATAGGATTTATTTTTCTGAGGCAAAGCCTCAAGCTAAAGATGATCCTCCTGCCTCATCCTCCCAAATGCACCATGTCCAGCCCCTTGACTATTATTCTGCTCATTTTACAGATGTGAAGACTGAGTTCAGGGCTTGGGGAGACAGCTCAGTGGAATAAGTGCTTGTCTGGCAAGCACAAGATCCTGAGTTCGATCCCTAGTACCACCAAAAAAACCCCAAACTGAGTTCAAAGGGAATTAACTTTGTGGGCTGGCCTTGCCAGACAGCAATATCTACTGCCCGGCCCGGCATCCTCCTGCAGTCCCACAAAATCACACTGCCGGCCTGTGCCCATGCTCCTGCCCCACTGACCTCTGGTATGGTGCTGGGCACCTCAGTGAGGTTCTGGTGCTGACAGGAAACGTGCCGCCTGGCATTGTCACAGATGCAGGGCTGTGGGCAGCGCTGGGCAGCTGCATGCCAAGCTGGGCCCAACAGGAGCAGCAGCAGCGGCAGCAGCACTGAGGAGACGTGGGTGGAGCTCTGGGCCCTAGAGAGGAAGGGAGGGCTGGCTGCCTGGGCAGCGCCTGATCTTGCCCCTCACCCAACCCGGCCTTTGAGCCCACAACAGTGGCATTTGGCTGAGCCTGTACCTTCTTGCTGTACGCTGGAGCTGCTGTTACTGAACATTTCACACTGGAGGAAACAGAGGCTCACAAATTAACGCAGTGAGTCCCTTTTTTTTTTCTTTTGTACTGAAGATTGAACCCCAGGCCCTCACATTCCTGGGCTTTTATAGACTTTTTATTTTGAGACAGGGTCTCGCTAAATCACTAAATTGCCTACTCTGACTTCAAGCTTATGACCTATCTTTCTTTCTTTCTTTCTTTCTTTCTTTCTTTCTTTCTTTCTTTCTTTCTTTCTTT
>NDGN010881074.1:0-15339 GCA_002564285.1 Tympanoctomys barrerae | reverse complement strand
TCCTTCACTGTGCAGGTGTGGAAGCTTATCCTTCACTGTGCAGGTGTGGAAGCTTATCCTTCAGGGCAGGGCCTGTGTCACCTGGCAGGCAGGCATGAGCTCCGACTGACGCGGTGTGGGCGATGGGATGCCCCCCCCCGGCTGGACACGCTCCGTGTGCATGAGCCATGGGTGTCTCTATGTGCATACAGCTGAGTGCTCGATGCGTGAGTAGTAGACTATGCTATCTCCATTTTAAGGCAAAGAGAAAAAGCCATCTGGTTGAAGAAAAGCATTCTGAGTTAAAACAAAAATAACCAAATATTTTCAAAAACACATTCCTTAGAAATGGAAATGGATACATAAATATCATCCAGCATCTGAGACTATGTAAATCAAACCACCTGTGTTAGGTTTTAAGGCCACGGGCTGTTTGTGGCAGAACAGAAGTTCATAGGTTCTTAATGTTGGTTGTGTTTTTAAATTGCAAAAGCAATTCTCATGGAAATGATCAGCTGATTACGCACCATTCGTGTGTTTATGGGTGAGTCATACGCTCGAGTCTGATCCCAAGATGGAAACTTGTTGGGGTCACCCAAGCGGAGACCACACCGCAGGCCGAGTCTGAGCCAGGAGCAGGGTTCCTAGAGAGGGCGTCCCTGTCTCAGCCCCAGCTCCCGGGCTCATTTGCCTGCAGTTCCCCAGTTAGGAAATGCTTACATGCACTTTCTTTTGCCTGTTGGAAGCAGAATATAGCTTTAAAATACAACACTCTGTGGCAGATTGCTATAAATCTATAGTTAAGGGACTGTAAATGAAATCTGACTTACAGACCAAACTAAACACTATGCAAAGAGAACGGGGCGACATGCTTCAGTGTTAGCTTTAGGGACTGGAAAAGCCAGAGGGGCGAGAGCCCTTCCTGCTCTTGGGTGTCACTGCAGGGTGAGGCGGCAGCTCCTCATTTGCAAGGCTCTCTGTTGTACACCTTCCACGGGGACACAGGCTGAAGGGCGCACCTCGGGCCTCTCCACGGAGCCAGCCCCCACATGGCGACACACGGGTTTAAGTGTATATGTTTACCATATTCATAGTTCGTAGGTTTAAAAAATCTGGAGAAAGGAAAATTGATTCAACTTGACATTTTTTCAACTTTATTCGAAAAATGTTTTTGAAAATGATAATTTGTCTTTTTACTTGTAGGTAAAGGAGTGAGAGAAGTTAATGAAACAGTTACTAAAACTCCAGGTTTGTATACCAGAACAGTTACAGATTTCGATCACATGACTGGCTTGTTCTCAGTACCCTCCGCACAATGAGGTGGCCTCTAGCCCTTGGATTTCTGAATCCATTCATCCATGCAAAGCTAGCATTTCAGACCCAGATTCCTTGCACCTCAGTGGGATTTTAGTGGAAGGCATCAAACAGGAGCAAAGCCCTGGGACCACTGGTCACCGCCCACCAGGGGATGCCCTGTGTATCTTGGGGGCAGAAAGGGACACAAATGGACCCCAGTGTGGTGCAATGGAGAGCCTTTTAAATAAGGGTGCAGCCCCTCCTCCTGCACATGAGGAGCCGCCCAGGGCCAGGCAGTGGGTGCTGTCGTTTGAGCAGCTGGGACTCTTCCACTTATTTGCGAATGTCTCCAACTCAGGCGTCCTTCTCACTGCTGGGGATGGCCCAAGAGTCTGTGAGGTCCCTGCCGAATGCACCCAAAGGGTGGAGCTCTGTCCCCAGAAGAGAATGTGGGGGCTGGAAGACCCCAGCAGATCAGTGGCACACTTGTGGGTACTATTTAACTAATAGGCTGTATCTCAAATTATACTGACTTAAGCCAAGCTGCTTTCTTCAAATCAGAAGTTGCAAACTTTATAAATAAGTGAGACTACTTGGCGAGCATTTTTCTTATTCCAGTTCTAACCCAGGATTCTCAGACATAAAGCTCAATTTTAACATCAATGTGAATAAAAATATTTGCAATGCTGTTAATTCAGAATGCTGTTACACATTTCACGCTTAGATGGGATAAAATGTACCAGCATAGAGAAACCTCGTCAGTATACACAAGGAAGCACAGAAACATTTTCCTATGTGTGGACTACTTTATTTAAATATCGCCTAAAGCCAGGTGACAGACAGCACTACTCCGTCTAGGCAACACCTCCTTCAATGAAGGAAAGCACAGCACAGCATGTGTTGGTGATGTTGCAGTTTTTTCTGCCTTTTTATTTGCTGCTTTCTGGTTTAAGATACTGCGCTGCCCGCGATGCTTCCTGCGGGCCTGCATGTTGCCGCCGCCGCGCCTTCTCGGCCTCTCTTAGGGAAGCACAGTTAACGTACCAGTTAAATGTGGTTCTTCATCCGGGTGCCGTGTTCTCACCGCTCCTTGCGACCTTGTCCTTGCTCCCTTGTCAGTCACATGCTGCCACGGCCCCAGCAGTGGCCGCTCCCCCATGGCTGGTGGTCCTGTTCTAAGCCACTGATGGCCCAGGCCACGCAGTGAGGCAGGCACACTACCGCAGCTCCCAGGGGTGGGGCTCGGGGCTCGGCTGGGCGCTCGGGTTCAGACTGCAGCTGAGCATGTGTTCTGGTCGAGCTCAGCAGCCAGAGCTGAGCTATTCATTTGAGCTGTGACCCAAAGCATCTTCCCTGGAGCACCCAGTTACGACGAGGGCTGTCTGGTGCTCCCCATGAGTAGAGGCGTCCAATGCCAGTTACTGCGAAGTAAGCCCTTTAGCCATCAGCCATTCACGAGCAGGTGCTGGTCTCTCGGTTTTCAATTTACTTAATTCTATAACTTTTACTGTCTTTGTCAGTAATCTGGGCTCCTCGAAGGCCTGGGAAGCTGCCAGCCTTTGTTCTTGGACTGCCTGCAGGTGGCTGAGTCTCACATGAGCGGCCTGAGTGGGGAGACAGGAGGGCGGCTGTGGGAGCCGAGTGGGCCGTGAGGCCGGGCGACGCTGTCCAAGACCTCACTGCTGCCACTTAAACTGGGACAGCTAAAAGCACATGGAGGGTGGAGCCGGTCTTCACTTTGGCCAGCAGCTCAAGCTCCCGCACCAGTCTGACTTCCAGAGGGCTGTGTCTGTGTAGAGGACTCCCACGCCTCATGCGGGGGACGACAAGAGCTTCACAGCCACCGGCTGAGCTGTGTGCTCCCTGCTGTGCACTTTACACCAGCACCACACAGACACGTGCTTTTATTAGGGTTATTAGAGTGGTGTGAAACGCCAACGTAATACCGTTTATAAGGTAGTGAAAGCGAGAGAAAATATGTCAGTAATCTGCGCAGATTCCTGCCCCGGGTGAGGTTTGTATTGCTGCCTTTCCTATGTGGCTCTGAGGCACAGGTGAAGGGACGGGCGAGGTGGGCGCACGCACCTGTCTGACGCTGGGCAGCACTCCCAGGGGTTAGAGCAGGCGGAGGCCCAATGGGAGAGCAGCTGACCTCATCTGCCCCAGGCAGCCTGGGCCCGGGCAGCCTCCGCCTGCTCGCCCTGTGCCCGGAGCCTTGGCAGTGCTGGGAGCGAGCCTGTGAGGCGAGGGCGCTGACCATCCCCGCTCAGGAGCACTGCACGCTTAGCGGCTGAGGGCTGGACGTCAGCTGCCGTCCCCAGTGAGCTCAGGGATCTGCTTCGGGCATGATGAGCCCCAGCCTGCACTGCAGAGCTGCTCCCGGGCCCCGCCCCGCAGGCCTGTTACAGTGCTCCCTCTGCCCTCTGCAATACATTCCTGGCAGAGCACAGACGTCCCCATGCAGGCCCGGTCGTCCTGCCTGTCTCTCCTGGCTCCGTCACACAGGACCAGGGGACAGGGCGCCAGGTTGTCGGCGAGGTCCTCACGGTGGGCCATGAGTGCACCCAAGGGTGCGATGCTTGCTGCGGTTGGTGCTGTCCACACTGCAGGCCGTGTGTGCACTAACAGCCGTCTGTCCCCTCCCTTCCCACAGTTCCTTCTGATGTGTTTTTCGTCAATTCGGTGTGGAAGGGCTATTACGAATATTTGGGCAAGAGGCAGCCGGCGACTCTGACTGTCGACTGGTTCAACGCGACCAGCAGCAAGGTGAACGCGACCTTCACGACAGCCCCACAGGTGCAGCTGGACCTGACAGGTGGGTCCCACTACCTCACCGATCATCCCTGGTCCTGCTGGTGCCTGCTCTGAAGCGCAGTGTGGGCTTTCACAGCCCGTAGGTGGGGACGGCGCTGTCTGCACCTCCCGGCGGCTGGAGAACCCGTACAGGACGAATGAGTCTCCCCCAGATTCTGAGCAAAACCAAGGCTCGGGAACCTCGGGGCACCCGCCCCCAGGCTGTTCTTCCGCGTCCTCCAGCACAGCCCCTGTGTCCCCCGAGCAAGGCACGCGCCGCCAGAGCAGAGGACAAGTGTGGGCTCCGGCAGGCCTTCACCTCCAGCTCGCCTGCTCTTGACCTTCCTCAGTCCTCCACAAGCCCTCCAGTGCCCGTTCCCCTGTTAGATATTTAATGAATTTTTAGAAAGAGGAACAGAAAGTCAGATGGCTCCAGAAAATCATTTTCTAAAGCTGCTGTGATGAGTGACTTGTGGGGGAGGACTCAACCTCAGTAGAGCCTCGAGCCCACACTGGTGGTGGACACGCTCTCGGCGGCGTGTCTCAGAGTGGTTTTTAAAGCGCCTGCACTTCCTGTGATGACATAGTGCTTGCCTAACTCCCAAAGGCCGGGAATTCCCGCCAGATTCTCCACAGGACCCAGCCCTGGGTCTGAGTGGTGAGAAACCTCAACGCCGCCACTCTGTCACCAAGGATAGCAGACAGCTGCCCTGTCCACGCCAGCAGGTCTGGAGCCTACCGTGGCTCTTCCCTGCATCCGTGGACAGCACAGGAGGCTGTGGCGTGGCGACTCTGTGGGTCAGCTGGGGACCCCGTGTGCTCCTGGGAGCCTGTGAGGGGAGAGCTGGCTTTGAGCCCCAGGGCTGTGCAGGCCTCCTGGGCTGCGACCTCAGTGTGGAGGGAGGGGAGAGGCGCTTCCGCCATGAGTGTGTGGGTACCGCTGTCGGGCGTATGCCAAGTTCTGCCAAAGGCCCATTCTATTCCCTCTGCCTGGACTAGTGTGGCAGAGGTACCCAGGGCATCCAAGATCAGCATCTGCGGTAGGTGCAGACGCTGCCCCGGGAGCCCTCCTGGCCCGGGAGCCTCCCCAGGCCTCCCCTCCAAGCCGACGGGCCGTGCTGCTGCGCTGTGGCACCCCTGCCCCAGCCTCCTGCCTTCCCTGCATGCGGGCACAGTGGGTCCTGCGCACTGTTCACTCTCGGCTTGCTTGCACATTAATTCCTTTCATTCTGTGGTGGGAGCTAAGCGCAGGCGCCACTCCCCCAGCCATGCCCTCGGGGCCTCCCTGGCTCCCTGTCCAGCCACACCGCAGGGCCCAGGGCCAGTGCTGCCCCTCTCCTCCCAGGGCTCCTCACCTCCTGCCTTGCTGTTCACCCTCCCAGGTCTCAGGCCCTCACTTGTCGTGAGTCACGGTACTGATCTGGTTCCTTGCGAGCTTCTATCCTCGGCAGCAAAAAAATCCTGGGTGCAGAGTAGGATCTTCCCATTAGCAAAACTGAACATGGGTTCCTGTGAGTCCTCCTGTCGGGTACAAGTGTTGGAGCTGGTGCGGGCTACACCTCTTAGGACCGACCCAGGCGAGGACGGGAAGGGGAGGAGACATCAGACGCCCAGGAGGAAGCGCAAGCCCTGGCCTGCCTGCGTCCAAGTGCCCGGTCGCCACGGCGGGCAGGGTCGCGGCAGGGGCTGACGCGGTGCTCCTTCCACAGGGCTGTACAAGAAGGAGGAGGCTCACTTGCTTCTGAAAGCCTTTCAGATGAAAGGCCAGGTGGACATCTTTGTGAGCAAGTTCGAGAACGACAACTGGGGCCTGGATGGCTACGTAAGTCCTGATCAGAGGCCAGGGACACTCCACGATGGGCAGGAGGGTGACTTGGAGGCGGGGCGGAGGAGGCGCGCCTACCGGGGTCTGGGGCTCCCACGGCACACCGCCTCGCCTTCGCGGTGGACTGGAGCAAGTGGCTGAGGCTGGAGGAGCGCAAGGCGGTGCTGCCGTGCCGTCTCAGCAAGAGTGGTGTAGCCGCCGCGAAACAGGCTGGAAGCTCCACGAAAGCCACTGCCCATGCCAGAGAGCACGGACATCCCCACAGTGTCTTCAGGTAGCTGCCTGTATCAGCCTCAAGGGGAGGCCAGGCCAGGCCCAAGGCGCACAGTGAACTAGCAGACGCGGCTGTCCGCCAGCTCAGGGTAGGGCGCCGACACAGGAGTGAGCAGCCCTGTGTGCTGCTGTGCAGCAGCACTTGTGCACGCTCCTTGAGGCTCGCCTTGTATTGGTCTCCAGTTTTAGCTGGAGCTATTGCAGCCAGAGGAGACTGGTACCTGCAACGTGGAACCTGCACTGCTAAACCCAGGCTGCGCCTGGCACGCCGGGGCAGAGTATGCGTCCTCGACGTTCCCACTCACCCATGCTCTCTCTTTTTCTGTGTGCCAGGTGTCCTCGGGACTAGAGAGGGGAGGCTTCACTTTTCAAGGTGACATACATGGGAAAGACTTCGGGAAGTTCAAGCTAGAGAGGCAAGGTGAGCCGGTGCACATGTAAGGTGGCTCTCACGTGGGCCTTCACGTGATCGTGCCAGGAAGCCACGGAAAGAATGTGGCCGGGAAAGCAATCCAAGTGCAAAAACTGGGAAGATGGGAAGGTTTTAGGACACAGTGCAAACAGATTCCTTTGAAAAGCAAAACAGACAAACAAAAAATTAGAAATAATGCGATCCATGTCCTAATCACTGAATTAATGTCCACATTGCTGTACCAAGAAATATTTAATAATGGTGAAAACAAAGATGAATTAAATTTGAAAATTATTGAACTTTACTACTACTTGGGCTGGGGAGATAGCTCAGTAGGGCCAGGAAGATAGTTCAGTAGAATAAGCACTTGCCTGGCAAGTGCAGGGTCCTGAGTTCAATGCCCAGTATCACAAAACAAAAAAATTACTACTCTCAGAAAGCTAAATTATTGAAGTCAAAAAGAAGTAGGTAAAAATGACAAGTAAAGCTATGAAACATGTGCAAAGCGTACACATGTACAAGCTATCGAATTGTCGGAGTGGGAAGGTTTCCACAACAGTTCTGTGTTGACAGACGAGGCCTCGGGACACGCGGCAGTGGCGCTGGGGCAGGCGCGTGCCGCTGCGCAGCCCTCTTCCCTTGCCCGGCTCCCTTACAGCTTCAAACCAGGGAAATTGAAAATTTTGATATAAACCATATTTTAAGGATTGCAATATTTGATTGTTCTCTTGCATTTATAGCTTCTAAAAGAAGCAAGACATCTCTAGATTTGGCGCTTCATAAATTCTGGAAATACACATCTAAAGGCCAGACCAGCTTGGCCACCGGCCGGCTAGGTGCAGAGGGCCGCCTTCATCATTCATTAATGCTCGTGCGTTCCGAGACTCCATGCTTGGAGTCAGGGCAGACATGCTTGAAACCCTGTTTCACAAGTAAGCTCAGTAGCCAGCAGCCTCCTTTGTAATAAATAGTCTTGCAGTAAGTATTTGCTCAGTTGAATTTCCAGCACCCACCTGTGTCTCAGTGACATGCAGGAGTTCGGGCCTGCCGACAACGCAGACTGCCCAGTGCAGGACCCCCTCTGCTCACTGCCAGCTTCCTGGGGACAGAATACGTGCCCCAGCATCCCTGTGCATCCACGTGCAGACATGCGTTCGGAGCCAGAAGGGCTCTCCCTTCAGGGTATCTAAGTGACCTAATAAATTTTGGATTATGCCTAAAATAAAAGCCAGTAACACATATCCACAAAGAGAAGATTAATGCTGTTGCCATGGAGACCTAGGATAATGTCAGTGACTAATACTTTGCAAAATCGGGCCTTATGACAGGGAAGAGGAGCCGGTACCATGCATCTCTGTATATGGACAAAAATGGGTCACTTTCTGACAGATTCTTTGGCAAATAAAAATATCAACTAAAGACAAGTCAAAATGTTTAATGACCCACTTATCTTTGAGGCATTTGAAATTTGAATCTCTCATAGGACTGTTGAGTATCAGCAAGGAATATTCCAAGTTGTTTTTTTAACCTTGGTCATTAAAATGGATATTAAAATCTGCAGAAAAGAGTTCCAGTGGGCTCCCTGGGGAACTAAGGCTCTTGCTTCGCATAACATTTGCAGTCACTTATAAAGTTTTTCCTGTTTAAGAATAGGCCAATACCCACAGATTAAATCTTCTTCTTCTCTTCCAGATCCCTCGAGCTCCGACCAAGACCCTTCGAGTCATTACCACGGCACCAGCAGTGGTTCCGTGGCAGCCGCTATTCTGGTTCCCTTCTTTGCTCTAATCTTATCAGGGTTTGCATTTTACCTCTACAAACACAGGTACTGTACCGACACGCGGGGCTGGCGCGCTCTAGTGGGCGGTCTCGGCGGGCTCCCACACACACACTGACTGTGCTGCCCTTAGCCTTCGCTCCCCATCAAGGTTGTGGCATGCTCAGGGGCTCCTGGGGACTGGTCTTTGCATTTTGCCTGACTGGCAGCAGGACATATGGGAGTGACCCTAAGAGGGCAGATGGGCAGGTCAGGGGCCAGGCTGTGCCAGCGCTGGAGGAGCGCCTAGCTGTGCGCCCCGCCCACCAGCAGGATCCCTGCCAGGCCCAGACTGCATTTTGGCTGATTTATCCTTTCAGTAGATAGAAAAACTGAAGTTTTAATATACACGAAGTGATATATGCCCCATCCTTTGAAATACTGTTCTAAATATTTATTTACAAATTCTTACTGAAAAGTAATTTTTTTGGAATAGATGTTTTCTTGAGGTTAGTTGTAATACCAAAAAGAAAGTATTGTGGAGGAATTATAGAGTTCCTGAAGGTATTGTTGTCATGGAGATAAGATGCCACTTAGGAATCTGCCAAATTGCTCTAAAATACAATTTTGAGTAACAGCATTCCCTACAAATATTACCAAGGTATTATTATCCCGAAATAATATTAAACTATCTTAATTGGGATGTCTGGTTATTTAATGCACATATTTCCATTTAATGCTGGTTAAAAACATAGAAGTAGCACAAAAGCAGTACTTTTAGTGCCTGTGACAGGCCTTGTTTATATGTACTTTCTTGCATGGGACACCATTTTCCCCTAGCTGACCTGTCTGTCTTCTTTGCCAATGCTATATGATGCTCTTATTTTAAGACTGCGTCCCAGGCCGGCCAAATAGCTTAGCAGATTAAAGTGCCTGCAAGCAGGCGCAGGGGCCGGGGGCCTGCCGTGCCAGCCCAGACATCCCGGGGTGTGCTGAGACAGCAATTGAGACTGGGCGTGGTGGCGCGTGCCTGTAATCCCAGCACTTGGGAGGCTGTGAACAGGAGAATCACTGCAAGCCCAATCTAGTAGTGAGACCCTGAACACCCTGTAGACCCTTCCCCTCCCCCAAAAATGACTGTATCCCAATGAAAACTCTGGGATGGCATTTACAAAATTAAGAGTGTGCCCATGGGGTGCCATTCAGTGACAGGGCTCCAGTTAGCATGCATGAGACCCTGGGTCCCACCCTAACACCCAGAAAATAAATACTTAAAATGGAAAAAACAGTCTGTACCACTGACACTTCCTGTGGTGAGGAAGAGGTGTGCTCTGCCCATGGTCCGATGTGTGCCTGCTGCTTTTGCTCCATGCTGGGGAGAGTTAGGCCCAGAGCCAGCGGTGCCCGCCGCCCCTCAGAGCTGTTCTCAGAGACCCAGCACTCCGAGGGCCGCGCGGCAGGAGCAGTTCTTCTCCAGAGTCGGCCCTGGAGGCCAGAGCGCAGGGCTCATCATTCCTGCCTGTGGTTTTGCCTTCACCCCAGCAAGAGGCCCTCGCCTATCACCCCCTGCCCACTTTGGGGGGCCCTCTGGACATCTGAGCCCTTTCATTCTCCAAGGTCCTGGCCCGGAGCTGGTGGCCCCCTCACCCATGCCCGTGTGTGGTTCTGTGCTTCCGAGGTGCAGATGATTCTTGGAGTCTCTATTCCTCTGAAGTGAAAGTGCCACTCGGCTCCTCGGTGTTCGTGTGTGACTCAAACACGACTTCTGGCATCTCACTTTATGCGGGGAGCACGCCTGGCCCCATGACCCTAGTGCCAGGAGAGGTTATGAGCAGGCAGGGAAGGGCCCCGGTCACCTGGCAGGAGGGGACAAGGCTTACGTGGCATCATGAAGGCCCCTCCACCTCAGCGCCTGAGTCCCAGGGCTGCTAGAGTTAAGGACATGCCACCTCTGGCTCTCAGGAGGCCCCCGAGGCTGCCGTCGCCTTGGGTCTGTAGGGCGGTGGACTCCCTGCTCTGTGCCGTAGGGCGCGGGCGTCCTCGCGGGACCCTGGCTGCCTGGCCCCTCGTTGGGCCATTTTCCTGGCACTCCTGCCCCGTTCCGGTGGTGCTCCTGCCTTCCCTCCTGTCGCCCTTCCCAGTCTCACACGTGCCCGGTAGCACGTGCCCTCGCTGTCCCTCAGTCCCTGTTCCTCCCCTGCTGGACACCCAGCGCTCTGCCCTGTGAGAGGAGGCCGCGTCTGGTGGCCTTTTGGTCCTGTGTCAGAGGACAGGGGCTCTGCAGGCACCCGCACCTCCTGGCTTTTTCTGAATGAACAGATTACACTTGGAGAGAATTGACTAACGAATCCCTCGAGCGAAAATTTGTTTCTACCCAGTATTAAGAGATGCTTTTGCCAGGGTAGTTATTTTATCAAAGTTCTATTTTTAAAGCCCAGCATATTTCCTTACATAATTTCTTCTTCTATAATAAAGAAATCAGCCAGACTAGATAACACCAGATATGTTCTATCTAAAATCTTCCAATGCTCACGTCCTAGATTACGTACTAGGGGTTTCTTTCCACCAGGACATAGAAAGACATTTACCAGTGACTGCAGTTTGTTTTCCATAAATGTCCACATCTGACCCACCAGACACCACGTGGCACAGGTGAGCCTGAAGAGCAGGCTCCCTGGTGCGCGGCTCGGCTGGCATCTTGTGCCGAGCAAGGAGCCAGGCGACCCCTCCTGTGACTGCTCAGCCGCAGAGAGGCGACTGCTCCCGGGGCCAGCTGACCGCGTCCTGTGCAGGCTCCCTGATTGCCCGGGGCATCGAGGGAAGTGCAGATCATTGGATCTCTGCAGCTGTTTTCCCTTTCTGAGCCCATCTGTGGCCCTAGCTGCTGTGTTGAAAGCAGCAGCCCTGGCCTCGTGGACAGGTGTCCCACCACTCACGCGCCACCCCAAGCCTGGTAGCCAGGTCCCCATGTGAGCCTGGCTGTTCACACTTCTACTGCCGCAGCCTTGTCCTGACTATGTCTCCTCTCCTGCCTCTAGAACGAGACCCAAAGTCCAGTACAATGGCTATGCTGGACATGAAAACAGCAACGGACAAGCATCCTTTGAAAATCCCATGTATGACACAAACTTAAAGCCCACGGAAGCCAAGGCCGTGCGCTTTGACACGACTCTGAACACAGTGTGCACGGTGGTATAGCCCTGAGTGCCGGACTGACCCATAGCCATACCTCCGAAAGACGGGCAGTACTTCCTCTGGTGCCATAGACCACACTTCCTCCTCCTCTCGCTTTGCTGCAGTACCGCCTCCATGGTCTTCTGGTGTCCACGGGCAGAGCCTTCACCCCCTCCATGTGGCAGCGACTCCCACAGACCAGACTGCAAACGTGGATTTCTAACATGTCCACTCAGCCGCGGCACACTCCAGGGAGAAATCTGAGTCCCAAGACACGCCGAGCTCCGTGCCTCAGACCCCCTTCCCGGTGTGGCCTGGTGCCTTCCAGGGCGATCTTGGGCCGCACGGAAGCCCCCTCCCGGCAGTGCCGACACAGTAGCACCACAATCCATGTTTTTATTTTCCTTTGATTCTCCACGGACACAGATGCTGTAAAAGAAAACCCAAGTTGTCTTGAGGAAGACACCTTGCTAACAGATGCACACACCTACGATGCTTCACTCTGTCCTTCCTGAGACCCAGCAAGCTTTGGGGACCACGTGGCTGCCTCCCCACGGTCCACGGCGGGGGACGTTCGCCAGGTTCCCTGCCAGCTGTTCTATTGCAGAATTTTTGATGCACAATTTTTGCACTAGGGTGTTATGAATGATTGAGTAAGATTCTGATAAAAATAAACTATTCACACAGGGTTTATACACACTCCACGTTGTATATACTCATCCTCCGCAGCGCCAGCCACACATCCCACCCTCGGTTCCACCGGAGCGGGAGGTAAGAGCCCCAGAGGCCCGCAGCACAGGAGGTGAAAGGCAGCGCTGGAGCGGGGTAGCGTGCTGCCCTCACTGGCTCCATGCGGTTTTAGCTTCCTTGCACGTGCCCAACAGCAGAGCAGAGGCCTTTCGCTTTCCGTGTTTCCTGCCTTTCGGTTCACTGTGGCACGGATTTTGTCTCTCTGTGCCAGGCAATTTGTCACGATTCCCATTTGCCATGCAAGGCCGGGCATAGTGATTTATGTTGTCCAGGTAGCCCCGAAGCGGCAGGCCTTGGCACAAAGCCAGTCCTCCTGCGGCATCACCGTCGCCTTCGGTTGGCACCGTGTCTTCTCTGTGTCGCACTGAAGGGGTGGCCTCGGCTCTGCCGGCTGCGGCGGCGGGCGCTCAGGGCCCGTGCTCCCCTGGAGGCAGGAGCAGACCTCATGCGCTCCGCTCCGGTCAGTCTGCGTTATGTTTTGTTCCTGCGTTAGCATTCCAGACAGAAGACCATTTCTGTGGTTCTAGAAGCTTGGAGTTCATTATAGACAGAATTAAGCAGTGTGGAATAAGTAAAATATGTCATGCTACTCGAGTGGATACAACTTTAAAACATGGATCGATGTGACCATGAGAATGTTCTGTAACAAATTTGAAGTGAAGATCATGTTTATTTTTATTTATAATTGTTTGATAAAGGTATTTTTGAACAGATATGCTTATTTTATTATTTGATGCTGAGGTACCTATTCCACACCACGAAGGTCCCCACACGCTCCAGACCTGCTTGCAGAACGCCAGGTGCAGCTGGCCTCGGCTTGCTGTGAGAACACCGCGCTCCACCCCTCGGGGGAAGCGGTGTCTGGCCAGCACACGTGAGTGCAGGCCTCAAGGGGACACGGAGACAAGGAGCCCCAGGAGCAGCCGTCCCTCTGAGAGTCCTGCGCTCCGTCTGGAGCGTCCCGGCAGTCCCTCCTGGGTCCCTCTGTGCGGCTCTCTCCTGAAGGGCTCCAGCAGCCCCAGCGCCTCCCTGGCCACTTGTGTGCATGTGCCCGGGGCTGCGCAGCTGGATTCCACACTGGGGTGCTGAGCTCCAGCACGCTCGCGGATCAGCTCCGCATGGCACCCTGCCCTGGCCTTTCTGGGCCGATTCAGTGAGGTCCACGGGAGCCACGCTCCTGACACACATTTAGGCAGAGGGAAGGCAGAGCACGAAGTTAGAGGGCCATGTGTGCGAGGGACACCAGGGTCACTATACATAGTAGGTGTGTATATATATATATCTATCTATATATATATACGTATATCTATACATATTGTACATACCTAAGCTTGATCACTCAGAAAGGTGCAGACTGCCGACTCGAGATTCCGATGACCTCCCTGTCCCTGCGCCCCCGACTCGCTTGCCGGTCAGTGACGGAATGAGACCTGAGCACCAGGACAGGAGCCACACCTGCACGGGGGCCCACACGCCCACGGAGTGTCGTCCCCCCCCCCCGTGCCCGGCCCTGCGGCGCCTGCTGCCTCCACGCCCAGACGCACTGGGCTGAGCTGGAGCATGCCGGCTTCCACCCAGGAGTGTGCGGTGGCTCACACTGTCCCCTTCCTGTCCCCAGGCACTGAGGCCCAGCAGGGCGGCCAGAAGCATGCTCGGCGAGGCTGCAGAGTGGGGCGTGGCCACGTGGTCACTGGCTCTGGGCTCACAGCTGTGTAAACCGCTGCTTGCCCCCACATCTTGCCTTCCTTCAGGCTAGCTGCAATAATTTTTTTCTTCTGTAAAATATTTTGTAAACACTGACATAAAAAGCTCTTATAGAGAGGGGAGAAGCAAGCTGGCACATGGTCAGGAAGCCCGCCACCACCCCGCCACCGCCTCACGCTGCTGTCACAAAGTAGGTGCAAAAGACCTTTTTGTACAGAGATATATTTTTTATGAAGAATTTGTAAAATTATTAAATATGCTGTAATTTTTTGATTACTGTAGGTAAATTGTTAAAAATAAATGTTTTTACAATACAAAACTGTAATTTTCCCAATAACGTAAAATGTACCATCTCTAGCTGATTTTCAGCCCCAATCCTATTACACGTGTATTAATATTAAAGTGGCCTGTTAAAATGAACAGTATCTTTTTTGTCAAAAAAAATTATAAAGAGTGTAACATAGCCTTGCAAGCCACCTATCTTTAAAGCAAATCAGAGTTCTAATTAAATATTTAATTTTAGATTTCTCTTTTGTGTGTGGCTTTGTTTTAGCTTTCACACGCGCACCTCGGCTCGGCACCAGGCCGGGAGCGCGCGGGGTCTGGGGTGAAGCTCCACCCGCTCCCGCGCATCTGCACCTGTCCTTAGTAGCGTGGACACACTTTCCCGGACCCGAGACACAGGACTGCACGTTCAGGTCTGCAGAGTTCCTGCTTGTTTGGGTTCAAAGCCAACATAAAACCTGTATTTTATGATTCCTCCTTCATGGGACATCTAGACACACCTGTAAGGACACCATAAACAGAGCCACACACTTCCACTGCCACGTGCAAGGAGCTGCTCCGAAGGTGGGGCTCAGGCAGCAACCAGCCACCGTTTCTGGACTGAAGGGACCGGCACAGCCCAGAACGGAGCACCTTGTGGACAATCAGGATGTGCCTTAGCTCCCCTGGTCAGGTCCTCCAGAACGAGGACTAAGGAAGCCCGGCCCATGCTGGCTCAGACTCCCAGAGCCGGGCCCCCGCCTCTGTCCTTGGTCCACCTGGGCTGGCCCGTACTCAGCTGCCCACGACTGATCCTGGGATGGCCACAAGGCACGGCCTGCTCAGGCTTCAGAGTGTCCGTCAGGGGAGGGTTGGTCATTTGTACAGATCAGGACTGAAAGAATTCAGAGCAGTTCATTACGCTGCACAGAGCATGCATGGTAACCTGAGATCAGAGTCTCTCTCTCCTCTCTCTCTCTCTCCTCTCCTCTCTCTCCTCTCTCTCCTCTCTCTCTCCTCCTCATCTCTCTCTCCTCTCTCCTCTCTCTCTTGCTCTTCCTCTCCTCTCTCCTCTCTCTCCTCTCTCCTCTCTCTCCTCTCTCTCTCCTCCTC
>NDGN010879434.1:0-10425 GCA_002564285.1 Tympanoctomys barrerae | reverse complement strand
AGAAGAAGAAGAAGAAGAAGAAGAAGAAGAAGAAGAAGAAGAAGAAGAAGAAGAAGAAGACGCTGCAAGCAGTGAAGACCCAGGGTTCAGACCCAGAGTGTAACAAGTTCAGACCCATTCTGGTCTACTTAGCAAGACTGTCTTCAATTAAAATTTTTTTTAAAATGTGGGGGATGTAGCTCAGTGCTAATGTCCTGAATTACTTATTTAGTACCTCTCCCACACACAAAGACCTCAGTGGCTTCTCAGCTGGGCAGGACCCTCCTCAGCACAGAATTCTAGCCCCTTCTCCTTAGCTCAGCATGCAAGAGGAGCATGATCTTCACTGCGAATTGGGCACAGTGGATAAATGTCCCTGGGTTGTCAAACCCAGCTATGTCTATCAGTAATCTAATTCAGATTCACCTCCTAAATTGAAGAGCTGTTCAATTTCCTGCTGCACTGCAACTTTAACTCAACGGTTCCCCTTATCCTACATCCAGCATTGATTAAGGAATCGGAATGCAAAACTCAGAGCTGCATTACAAGCAAAGGCTATGCATCAGTGCTGAAGTGACAATCATCCCTGTTCTTGGTGTGAACTGGCAGCAAGTGCTAATTAAAATTATAAGCTAGAGAGAGCACGCATTGAGAAAAAGAAGCCGTCCCTAACCAATAATTCCAGGGATAAATCATACTTGATTTGCTAACATATAGATGTGTCCAGGAACTATGATCTACAAATGTCTTGAATATGGTTCTAATCAATCTGCAGAACAATAATCAAGCAGGCATATAATTAGGACAGGCTCCCAAGGAGTAGCAGCACAGACCTTCTGTCACCTTGAGACAGCGCAGAGCACCCTGCCCCACCCGTGCCCCCAGGCATAGCTAGCTGCAGAGGGAGCTTCTGGGTCTGAAATGCACGAGGCAGATTCCTCACTTTCCTGAGAAAGCAACTCCAGCCTCTGAAGGAGCCCGGGTCCAGTTTCACAGAGCTCCCTGCTCCTTCTGGCCTCTACTCCTTTCACCCTGCCTGCCCCTAGCCCCAGCTGATGGGAGTGTAGAAAGGGATTCGGACTTCAGAGGCCCCTGGTGAGCGCTGCCAACCCCAGTTGGTGGCCATTTGCAGGCAGTGGGAACAAAAAGGCAGAGGGAAAAATGAGGATGTGTGTGGGCTGCATTGGGCCCCCACTACCTGCCTCCAGGGGCCCCTGATGTCGCCAGCATCGCCAGGGGAGGAGCCTCCGTGGAGAAGACCAAGAGCAGGAAGGAAGTTTGAACACGGACGCCCCGCCTTTCTGGAGTTCTGGGTCCTTTTATGGATCATCGCTTCATTCCACTTGAGCGAAGAAAACTACTAGCTCACTTTGGAACCAGCAACAGAGAAAGAAAAGCAGGACCCTGGATAGCCTGGTGAGGACCTGCGGCCCATTCTCTGCTTCCCAGCTTCGTTTCACTTCTTCTTTTTGACCCTTAAGTGTGTTGTGTCATTTCCCACTCAAGTCTTTCTATTTACTGTTTTCTTATGCACAGGAGGCGCTGGGTTCAGGTCTTTAAACAAATTTCTCCTTTTAACTCTTCAAGCCTCTGACTCAAATACCTCCTGCGCACCTCATAGAGGTCTTTCCTTTTCTCCTGGCTGGGCTGGCCTGCTCCCTGCGGTGGCCTTTATCAGCTTATGCTTCATGAAGACGCAGTTAAGCGCCCACCTCTGAAGCCAGACTGCCTGGATGTGAACGCAGTCCTGCTAGGCCGTGTCGCACGGCGGGACGTACACTGGGCCCTGAAACTCTCTGAGGTTTAGCATCTTCAAATACAAGATAAAGGCAGCAGGCCAGCTGTCATCAGGCTGTGTATGTGACCCAGAAATCACATGCACTGATACAAGGACTCCAATAAAGTAGGACCTTCCACCACCAGACGGGGTAGCTGGCCACGGCACTGTTACGGTTTATATCTAAAGTGTCCCCTCAGAGTCTCAGTCCATTGGAGCTGGGAACTAGTCAGAGCAGGCAGGTCAGTGTGTTGTGTCCAGTTCCTGCTCCTTCTCTACCTCCTGGCCACCCCGAGGTGAGCTGTTCTCTCCGACGGGCCCTTCCTCCCCATCATTTCTGGCTTCACGCTCACCGACCAGGGGCTGAACCCACTGACACCGTGAGCCGAAATTAACCTCCCTTAAGTTGTGGTGGGCATCAGATGTTCAGTCCCAGTGACAGAAAATGAATTAATACGGAAAACTGGTCCTGGGTGTGCCAACCCACTGTGGCTGCAGCTTACTGTGTGGCTCAGAAGCCTTTGCGGCAGAATTTGGAAACGTTCTGAGGTAGCAGGTAGAGCAGCTCTAGGGTGCTGTGAAGCAGGCTTGAAGGACGATTCCTGATAGGCTCAGAGGATCGGGACGCTGATAGGAATGCAGACAGTAAAGGCCAGGATTCAGATGGGAATGAGGAGGGCTTGGGAAACTGGAGAGGAGGTCCTATGGGCTGCATTCTGGCAAAAAGTTTGGTCTACATTGCTGCCCATGTTGTGAGGCTTTGGGGGAGGAGACTTTAAGGGCAGTGTGCTAATGAAGCTGGTGGAGGACGTGTCAAGGTGGCCAAGAGCTCACTGCAGCAGGAGAACGACCGGCTGCTCTCAGCCAGGTTTGTGGTGAAAAGCAGAACCGGAAAGGAAACACCTTCCAAGAGGGGGCAAAAGACCGCGTTGCTTCTAAAATGGTTAGCATTAAGAAGAAGCCAAATACCTTATGTCAGAGCAATAGAAAAGACACTATGGTGGCATGTTAGGAGGTGGACAGGCCTCCCACCCTACACAGGCTCAAACAGTGTAAAATGTCACCTCATGTGAAAGTCTCTGCCTAAGCAAAGAGTCCCAGGATCCCCTGATCTTTCAAGACCACCGAGCGAATTATTTTCCTGAGTTCAGCTATACAAACACTCAGAGGTTCCTGCAGCCACGGTCCACGTGGGCCAGACTGATGTTCAGGGCAGAAGCAGACCTCGGCATCTTCCAGCCAGGTTTGTGGTGATAAGCAGAACCAGAGAGGAAGCACCTTCCAAGTGGGGGCAAAAGACAGTGTTGCTTCTAAAATGGAGACCTTGGTCTTGATATTGAGGTATGCAGTATGCAACAGTTGTAGGGACACAGCACCAACCCTCCTCCAAGCCAGGACATGGAGACCCAAGGAAATCAGAGAGAACAGGGATGTGGAACACCTCCTCAGGATAACTGTAGGCAGCGAGTGGAACCATCCCGAGACAGGGGCCATCTGGGCTGCAACATTTAAGGAAGCAGGTATGGGACTTCCTACACCCTTTGGAGCTTGTACTCACCCTCCCCCTGCCCTGAGTGCTGGAATTTACTGTTTTTCTGCTAGGTTTTGTTCTTGCTTTGGTCCAATTTTTTTTCTTATTCTTCCCTTTGGAGGTGGAAATGTTTATCTTGTCCCATTGTACGTTGGAGATTTTTACCTTTTATTTTGACTTTTTAGAGGGACCCACGGCTCATAGTTTGTCCTGCATCTCAGAAGAGAACTTGAAGTTCAGTTTTACAGTAGTTCTGGAACTGAGAAGACTCTGGCAACTCTTAATGGTAGATCAAGAGCTCTATCTGATGTTACATAGTAAGTTAGACATGAACCTTTAAAAACCAGGCATGGGTGTCATGGTTTAGATCTAAAATGTCCCCTAAAAGTCTCATGTTGGAGGACAAATGTCACTGGAAGTGTCACATGGCAGGGCATAGTCTTGTCCACAGCCGCATCGCCCCACTTTCTGGTCACCAGGAGATGAGGGACTTTCCTCCAATCGGCTCTTCCAACATGCTGCTTCTGCCGTGGAGTCAGCTGACCGTAGACTGAGCCCACCAAACATGCAAGCTAAACGAAAGCACTCCTTCTTTAACTTAGGAGTGTCCTGCATCTTGTTCCAGAGAGGAGTAAGTGGCTATTATGGATATTTTCTGTGTGGTTATTAATGTTGTACTCATAACACCTTTTGGTAACTCAAGTTATCTTCAGGTATGCCTAATTTTTTTTTAATTATATTTGGTACAGGGTCTCACTATTCAGCTCAGACTCATAGTGATCCTCCTGTTTCCAGCCTCCTCACTGCTGGGATTACGGGTGTGAGCTACCACACCTGGCTTTACCTAAATATTTAGTAAAGAGTTCAGGGAGTCTTCTTTGCTCTTGAAAGCATATTTGGAACACAAGTTATTGTGGCATTTATCGAGAACATGCTCAATAAGTGGTTGTTATTCAGATGTCAAGTGATTCAAACTTCATATTACACTGCTCTTTAGACTTCCAAATAAGATTATATTGGACCAGAGTTTTACCTCTCCAACTGTCTAGCTCTGTGTAAAACTTTTTTTTTAACCTGTTCACCTTTTTGTTTTATCATCTTTGAAAGTAACAATAAGAACTACTCCTACACTAGAAAGTAATATGATATAATTATTGTTGGAATATTATAATGCAAAGAAAAGGAATGAACTTAAACACCATATGTCTGAAAGAATCTTGTTTTCACAAAAATAAGGTTAAAGAAGCCACACAAAATATTCCATATTCTCACACATACTCGTATGGCTTAAAACAGGCAAGGCCCAACAATGTTGTCACAATTTCCAGTGACGTCATCCTCGGGTGTGTAGTGGGCACGTGGTGGCTGCCAGGGCTCCATCGACTGTTTCCCAACCTTGGTTCTAGTTACATGGCTGTGTTCAGGCCACGACAACTCCGGGAGTGCTACCCGCATAAGCTGTACAGTGCAGGCACCAGTAATGATAGCTACTTCTTGGGTGATGGCGATGACTCAGTGAAATGTGATTAGCGTGACATACGTGTAGGGCCCAGCATGTACGGAAACACTAGTACTAATTCCCTTCTCATCTTCTGACCTCAAAGCGGCATAAAGCAGCAGATCTCAGTTCTAGAACTTGAATGCTATTCGACTTCTCTCAGGCTGGTCTCATGTACTGCTTGGGCTTCCAGTAATAGACCCTGGCAAGGGGCATGGGCCTTCGCCCTCAGCCCATCCAGGGTCTTGCCATGTTGGTTTGATCTTGCATGATTTTCTGTTTACCTAGAACACCCCACCGCTTTGTTTATCCTGCAGACTCCTGCTCATCCTTCGGATCTCAGCTCCAGCAGTACCACTGAATAAGCCTTTCCCAGGACTCTGTTCATTTGATCATTCTTTCTTTGGTGCTCTGACATAGGCAGGCCTGGATCTCTCTGGGCTTTAATTACCCAACTGGGTTTTAAAATACATGTTTCTCTTTCAAGTCATTTCAGTTGTCTCATAACAAAGTTGTTAGATCTTAGGCTCTCAGGGTCCCCACTGAGTAAATATTTAATTGCTAGTAAGTCACTTCACATTGGTAAGCCTATTTCTTCGCTTATAAAATGCAGATTATAGTACTTATGCTATGGGATTGCTATGAGACTTAGAAGAGATAATGTTCATCAGGAATTTAAATACCAAGCTTAGCAAACAGTAGGTGGTCGATGTATGTCAGTCATTACCTCAAAGGCAGAAACATCTTTCATTTCTGTGTTGTGCCACCTACTTTTTGTGTTCAAGCACAGAGCAGATTCTCAGTCAGCATTTACTAGATGAAAGAGAGAGAAAGCAATCAAAGGAGTACAGCAAAAGACTTGGCTACAGCTTGTGGGAAAGAAAAGGAAGGCAGAAGGGGAAAGAGAAGGGAAAAAAGGAGTGACAAGGCTCTATGTAAGATCAGCATCGTAACCAGCTGAATTAACATTCCAGAAGGATCTGCAGGGGTGTCCTTTCTCCTCACTAATGTGGGGACAGGAGTCCTGGAGCTGCAGAACGGGGTGCTCATCCTGCATACACTGGGGCCCGATGCTATTGGCGCCTGTCTGCTTACTGGATACATCTCTGGCCGCCTGGCTCGAGGAAGATAATGACGATCCAATTGGAATCAATCCCGATGGCCGATTCTTTCTCTAAAACTTAAAGTCATGAAATCTTTATGCTGTTCACGATATCTTTCTAAAGAAAACAGCGACTATTAGTGAAGCCCTATCAGGCGCCAGGCGCTGTGCCGAGGCTCTTTCCGCACATCAGAGAACTTCTCAGGGATTCCAGGTTACCACTGGCAAGGTGGGCTGATTCCAATTTTACGGAGGAGGAAACAATTTGCAAGAGGTTAAGTAATTTGCCCCAGAGAGAGCAAAGGCTTAACCCCATGTCTCTGTGAATCCAGTTTCCCTAACCAACCTACCACTTCTTCATTAAATTATTTATGTGAATATCTTATCACAGAAAAAGAACACTAAAACTGGGGTAAGTATATAAAAAATAGGTAAATATTCATGGATTTGTTACTTTACCTTATGTTAAAATATGTGATAAATATGTTAGGTAATACAAACATTAAATTGGATGGTTAACTACAGGGATTGATATATTTTTTTAAACTAATTTCTCATTTAGCAAAAAGCACTCTTATTTACTATAAAGAAGACAGTAGCCCGTTAATTAAAAAGTCAATTTTTGCAGGGCCAGAGGTTTCCAAGAGTGGCTGGGTTGGCAGGAGTCGCCAACGGTGAACCCGGCAAATGCCCCACCTACAAGGCAGCACTTACAATGTCCAACTTCTCTTTATTTCAATAAAAACAAAAATCTTTATTTGTGGGGCAACCAGAGTGTGGAGTCCTCCTAGAGCTTTATTACTTTTAGTCTAAACTTTTTCTGTCCACAACTGACTCAGCCATGAATAATAATTTGTGTTTCACGCTTACGCTTACTCTTTTTTCTTAGGCACTATATAATGTTTAATTAAATTATTTCTTAAGCAATTTAGTGATAATTTAATTATGTTTAATTAAATTATTTAATACAGTATGCAGCACAACGGTAAGTGTTTGGTGAAAAATATAATGCAGCTGACTCCTGGTAAATAAAGTCACCTGATTAAAAAAAAAAAGAGAGAGAGAATAAAATGAAGAACAGCCCGCTGGTTTGCGGAGTGCTAGCACATTCCACACAAGGCAGACTGCGGAGGCCAAGTCATCTGGGGAGGCTCAGGGAGGCTCCGTCTGGGGATACGGAATCCTACTGCATTAGTATCGCTCTTTAGTTAAGAGGTACATTTAAAGCTGACATTCGCTTTTGTTTTAGGATTGGTGTATCAGAAGCTCAGAGTGACCTACGTCCGGAGCGTCTACGTGGAATTGCTGGAAGCAGAAGCCAGAGTTCCTGCAGTGACCACACTAGAAAGGGGACAAAGAGTGTGGAAGTCACTGTTCACCTCTGGCATTCGCATTGGTCTGACAAGCGTGGGGGGCATGGACAGTGACAAATCCCAGTTTAACAGGATGTGGAGCCAACTTAGCTAGTACCTTTTGTCTGCCATTAGAATTCTGACACGCCATTGAATGGTGCATGAAGTGGACGTACTAACATTAAGAGGGTCATTCAGGGGACTCTTGAGTCAGCAGGGAGAAACTGCAAAAATTTAATGTCGTTAGGTGCGGATAGGATAACTAGAAGGATCAGGAAAAAAAAGAACCCTAAAAACCTTCCTGCCCCTGTCACATTTCCTCCTTAGATTCTAGTTAAAAGGTTATTCACAGCTTCTAATATGTAAGGCATGAATTACCGGAAGGGCTGAGATGCCTGAGACGGCCAGTGGTGGCATCTATGGGGATGTGAAAGGGAGAAAAGAAGGAAAGGAAGGAAGGAAAAGGAAGATGAAAGGAAGAAGGACGGGTGGGAGGGAGGGAGGAATAATAAAGAAGAACATGTGCAGTAGTAGATATTTATTTATTTATTTATTTATCGCAGAGCTGGGGATTGAACTCAGGCCCTTGTGCTTGCCAGGAAGCGTTTATTCTACTGAGCCATCTCCCCGACCCCGCAGTACTAGATGTTTAAAAATCATGAATGGATACATAGAAAATTAGAAGGAGGTTAAAAAGTGGAACTAAGGAGAAATTTAAATATAAGCAAGTTTATATTCCAATCAATATTAAATGTTAATGATAAAAATAACAATTATTAAAGAAAATAGCCATAAGACAGATAAAAATTCAGACACACGTACACATATGTATATGTATTCTATAAATAAGCAGATCTGAAAGGTCAAATCCGCAAGTTAAAGGAATCTAAAGGTAGTGTGATTAAGAACTAAAATGGCCATCACTGTGAAGTAATAAAAATCATGGTAAAAGAGGAGAAAAAGGAGTTTCCAAAGGAAAGAAAGGGAGGCAGGAAAGCAAAGAGTGAAGGGAGGAAGGCGGGGGACCAGGACAGAAGCTGACAGCATCAACAGTCACCCAGAAAGAGGCTGGAATGTCCAGCAGCGGCAGCTCTGTGTGCTCAGGTGCCCAGATCCAAGCTGAAGTCAGTACACACGGCTTCAGGGACAACCTACGGCCCAGCTCCCAGGGGCTTCGGAGGGGCCAGCCTGTCCCCAGAGCTGGGATTGAACGGTGCCAAAGCAGTACCCTTAAGCATGAAGCTGAACTCGAGTTGCCACCCCATTTAGGTACTTGGTTTCCTTGCTTGTTGCAATACTTAGCTCAGACATCTGTGACTTCCTGCAATCCACTGGAAATGTCAAACACTGAGTGTATGGTCCAGTGGTAGCTCTGTTTGCCTGACACAAACAAGGCCCTGGCTTTCCTCTCAGGCACCAGAAAAATCCCACAGGTCAGCACAATGCCCACCTTAGCAGCCCACACTTCCAGGGACAGAACTTGCCGGCCGTGCTAACCAGCTTGCCTCACTGAGCCACCCTCTTACGTCTAGGCCCTTACAGAACGCATTTGTGTCTAGGCCCTTACAGAACGCATTTCGATAGAAAGTAAGACAATGATACTATTTTAGTACAAACACTTCATTTTTTAGGTTAAAGTAGAGATCTGCCTACAAACATTAGATAGAAGAAAGATTATGCAATCTAAAACACCATAAACACAGACATAATTTAACTTGAAACTAGAAATTTTGAAAGAGTGTAAGGAACCTGTAGCATTTTCCATTGTTCACAAGGCATTTGTGTTGTTACAGCTAAGTTGTTGAGGGAAATAAAATCAAATAAAACGAATGAAATGATTCTCATTTTCCCTAGTTTTTGGAGCCCACTTCCATTTGGGTAAGATGGCGTTATCTCACTAGTCAGATAAGGACTAGAAAGTTATGAATCAAAATCCTTCCTCATCACGAAACTTTCCTCTACATACAGGCTTTTGTTCAAATCCCATCTAACGGAGACATCAGTAACCAAAAATCAACTCTGCATCTGGCTCCCACCCAGCCTCACAGAGCCCCTGTTGCCAACATTTTATCTGTTAGAGGTTCAGATTATCTTTTTCAGGGATGCCTCCTTCTGAAGCACTTGGGCTTACTGAAACTGACTTCTTCATTTTCCTTGATAGCTTCCAGAGACTCAAAACCAAGACCCTTCTATGACTGGCAGCAAAGAAAGAATCTGTCATATAGTGGGAATATTTGTGGAACCCTAAGCAAAACACATGGTGGTTGAATGCTCAAATCCCGCAGTACTCTGGTGCCAGTTTTGCCACTCAGCAGCAGCGAGACTGAGTAAATTTTCTTTTGCAAAAAGAAAACCCTCCTCTGAGGACTGCAGAGGGGGTTAAGTACAGTAAAACATAATTACATTTAGGACAGAGCCTGGTGTGTATTTAAGCATCTACTAAAAGGTACATGCTTACAATTTTATCCCCATTACTCTTATGTAATTCGTCATTTCATCTGTGTTAAACAGTTTGTTTGGTAGTTCTTTATTGTTCTGTTGTCCCACTGTATGCTAACAGTGTTTTGGTTTAAAAGCAACCTATTTCCTTGGGTTAAGATTTTAGCAGAAAAAGTAAATGAACCTTTCATTTGATCAGTGTCTCTGGTACTCCTCACTCTCCCTAGGTGTTTGCTGCCATATAGCTGTCAGCCTTTCTCAGGGACTATCAAAGTGGAGTCATTTTTCCTTCACAAAATCGAACAAGAAAGCCATGTTGCTGTGGGTGCCAACATGCTTTTTAAGGAGCTTAGTTCTGACATATGACTTAAAACTGCTGTGGAAAACTATTCATAAACTGATTATTCAACACTAGTTTCATGCTCACACAACACTGCTTCAGATTAACCGTGTCTTTTAAATGTTTCTAAGAGCATTTGGTCTTATCACTTCAGTAAGAATGAAATAGAAAAATGTGAGGAACATCCATGAGGCAATCCCTGTTCCACCATTGCAAGTAAGATTTTGGTGGGATGCTTTACTGGGTTACCCATTTCACTTTTTTTTTGTTTAGTTTTTATTTTTATTTTTTAAATTTTATTTATTTTTAACAGTAAATTTTCATACTTTATGTGTGTGTGTGTGTTTGTGTGGGGGGCAGCTCAGCCCACCAGGGGGCGGGGCTGGCTGGCATGTGGTGCTGGGGGA
>NDGN010879423.1:0-12187 GCA_002564285.1 Tympanoctomys barrerae | reverse complement strand
GAACTCAGATCCTTGCATTTGTCAGTCAAGCGCTTATCCTACTGAGCCATCTCCCCGGCCCCAGGCCTGCAGTTTCTAATACAGTTATGGGTCTCACAGATTTTTGATAACTGAGGGGCCCATGTACTATGGTGAGTTCTAAGATTATAATGGGGCTGAGAAGCCCCAGTTGTCCAGCAACATCATGAGCATCTTGTTTGTGTGCCGTATTATTAGAGTGATGTGATGATGTTAATGTGGCCAAACTTACTGTGCTGCTGGTTGTATAAAATATGACATGTACAATTATGTAAAGTACATGTTAAAACATAATTTTGTTGGTTTATGTATTGACTATTTTAAGTTTTATTGTTATTTCAAAGCATAATCCTGTGTATAATACAAGTTTTCTGTCAATATTATCTAATCTCTTTATTATATCGAGACCACATCAAATGATTGATGTTAACATGGTGACAAAAGTTGGCCAGTGCTGAGGAGATAGCTTTGAGGAATAAACACCTCCCTGGCAAGCATAAGGACCTGAGTCAGATCCCCAATATCACAGGCTGAGCCAGCCCTGTAAATCTTGGGAAGCTGTGCCAGCCAACGAAACCTAGCATGGTGGTGCATGCCTGTAATCTCAGTGCTGAAGAGGCTGAGACAGGAAGATCACTATGAGTCTAAACTGCATAGTGAGACACTGTACCAAATCCATCAATCAAAAGTTGGCTAATGATAAATTTCTCAGAATATCTCATTGTCGTAAAACAATGTGACTATAGTGTGAAGCCATGAATTAAATAATTGAATTTACAGACCTATTTCAGTTTACAAATGCTTAATAAATGAGTTTTTTTTTTTTTAATTTTTTACTTTTGGTAACAGTGTCTCACTACCCAGTTTGGACCCTTAGTGATCTTTTTGTCTCAGTCTTCCTAGTTCTGGTATTACAGGAGTTTGCCACCAAGCCCAGTTCTGGGGCCAGCATGGCATGCAGTACCAGGGATGGTGCTCAGGAACTTGAGCTGGTCAGGCAGAAGCTTATGCTGCTGAGCTATCTCCACAGCCCAATAAATGATTTTTATCAGAATTCTCTTAAATGTTTTTTTCCATTTAGGAACCCTAATATTTTTTCTGACATAATGATTTTTCATCCTCTCACTAAGTAAATAGTTGAACAGTGTTATTTCAATTTTACATAGGTTAAAATGACATTGATAGGAATGATAATTTTTATTATTTTGTGTAGGTAATATGCTAATGTACAAATGTAATGCCTAAGCAAGGTGAGAAAATCAGCAGTAACAGGAATATGTCCTTCACTCATAATAAAGTCCAAACATCAAAGCACTTTAAAGCACATAGGATCATTCCTGCTACAATAAACTGATCACATCTGGCTAGCACACACAATAAACTTTATCACATCTGGCTAGTGCACATGCAGAGAACATCGTTTCAGTTCCTTCAAACATGACTGAAATTTAAATTTGTTCATTCATAAAATGAATTTCTCACTTCCCTTGTGTTCTAGATACTATTGTATTAAATAGTTGGGCATCCTTGTGAAATATTTCCAAAAAATTCCACCAAGGCCACAAATGCAGATACAGAATTGAATGTAGAATATTCAATTCAATATTCTTAGTTTTTTTCATTATACTCATAGAAAAAGATGGCAAAGGTATGAATTTTGGTGTTGATAAAAGTTTGAGTTTTTAAACTTTTGTTCATAATTTTCTGTTCTTAAATATAAATAAATGCTATATTTTAAATATGCTAAAAGTAAGAAGATACATATAACAAGGACTAGAAATAAATGCTTTGTTCGCAAAAATCCAGTAATGAAAACTTTTATTTAACGTGACCAATCAACTAGCTTCAATTATACCTAATTAAGACACAATTCATTACTTAACCCCAAATAGTCTCATGAGAAATTTTGTCAACAAGATTCTTAGACCAAGATATTATATACCAATTGCTTGCTGTTTACATGGAGTGATATAAATTACAGTACTACAGCTTAGTAAGAATTACATTTAAGAAAATTTGTCTTCATTCACTTAGAAGTATGAAGTGTGCTTCCTGCACTAGGTTCATTTCATACATTTAGAACAACAAATAATTACTAGAATGGCTCATTTCCTGAGTAGTGTGTTCCAGAGCTAGGAAGAAAAACATGATTCCTACTGTGAGCTTATGACCTTAAAAATGAAAAAGTGTGCATTCAATGTGCATTTATTGGCAGTTTAATGTATAGAGACTATGAAAAATTGGTACATGCATGTATGTGTATATAGGTATTCTGTATATATTTATTGATTAGATGAAGAATAAATCCAAGGAAAACTATATGTAGCAGAACTTATCCAATAATTCAAATATAGTACACTCGGGGCCTGAACTTTATGAAACAATTAGAGCTCTGAATTCTTTCTGTGCTTGCACCACACATGGCTGTGCTGTCCCAGAAAGACCTATGCTGAAGGAAGAAAACTTTAGCTCCAAAGTCACCAAAAGTGAAACTCACTCATTTTGAGCATTTCTTCATCTATATGCATAAACTTTTTCAAAGGAGAGATCAGATGAGTGAATTAGATTGTATCAATTAATAGATTGGTATAGTGTTTGATATATATAGCTTACAAACTCCTCAACTATGAAAACATGCATGTATATATACACAAAAAATTAAGCTACACAAAAGTATTTAAAATGACTAACAAGGGGCCATGGAGATGGCTCAGTAGAATAAGTGCTTCCATGGCAAATGTAAGGGTCTGAGTTCAATCCCTGGTTCCACCAAAGAAAATAAATAAAAACAAATAAAATAAAATGAATAACAGCCATCTAGCTAACAACTAATAGAACATGCTAACTGAAAGTTTATCTCATTTCTCTTTCTTTCTCTGTATTTTGGGGAAGGGTCTACAGGGTGTACAGGGTCTCACTACTGGATCAGACTCGCAGTGATCCGCCTGTTTACAGCCTCCCAAGTGCTGGGATTACAGGCACATGTCACGATGCCCAGTCTCAATTGCTGTATCAGTGTTCTCTGGTGGTGGGCTTGCACAGCAGGCCTGAGGATTGAACCCCTGGCCCCTGTGCCTGCTTGCACTTGTTTTACTCTGCTGAGCTATTTGGCCTGCCCTGCTTATCTCATTTCCACAGCAATTTGAAATTCCTAAATTTCCCAAATCAGTCACCAATTCTCTTTCCTGTCCAAGGGCTATAAATAGTACTTCAACTGTTGTGTGTCAGTCACTTTTTAAGGCATTTTATACAGAAATCACTAATTCTTTGTCACCAATCCATAATTGCTAATTCATATTTGATTATAATTTAAATCAGACATTGTAAACTCTATTTCTTATATAGTTAAGATTTTTAAAATATTGTACATAGTAGAGTACAATGAAAATACCCGATGTTCTATAGAGACTCTAAAAAATGTGTAGGAACTTTCCTATACTCATTCAAAGGAACATGTGTGTTACTACTTTGAAACAAAGTAGCAGCTTATCAAATATCTTGAAATTTATTTTGCACTTTACACTGCCCATGGCTAAATCCTAGTCATCCCATCTTGCAAAATGAAAAGAAGTATTTTTATTTTACTTTGCAGTAATATGCCTGTCAGTTAGAAATCCTTGCAAGACAGTCAATCAATAACATTAATTGAACAACCACTTTGCACAAAATACTGAACATTACTAGCTAAGGCCTTGCTGTTACCAATGGAGCCAGATAGCCAGTGTTTTACAACTGTGTTGCTTAATATTATATTGTAAGTATAGCTACTATTGTTATTTTAAATGTAATATTTTAAACCTACTGTTTAACTACACTAATATGATTTGCATATTGTCAGAATAATGGCAATAATCTATATAAGGTGAAATATCCGACAATGTTATTTTTATTACTATGCTGTGCATCACTAGTTGAACTGGACTTCTTGAAAAACAAGTGCAAGCATGTGATTCTCATTCTTCTGTTTAACAGCTGTCAAGAATTCACTATTGTCTACCTCTTTCTAAAATTATGGCCTAAGAAATGTCTGTAGCAGAAGAGTCAGAGATGCATGTTTGTAGGAACTGGAATTCAAATTCTCTCTGTCTCTGTCTCTCTGTCTCTCTCTGTCTCTCTGTCTGTCTCTCTCTCTGTCTCTCTCTGTCTCTCTCTGTCTCTCTCTCTGTCTCTCGCTCTTGCTCTCACTCTTGCTCTTGCTCTCTCTCTTTCTCTCTCTCTCTTGACTTATTTGTCACACTGGAGTTGGATCCTGTAAACATTTCTCCCTGGTCACTTCATTGCTTTTTTTGCCTGTTGTTAGAGAAAGTTTTCTTTTTGGTTCTGAGTCCCTTTTTCTTGGGCTTCTATGGGAAGGTCCTAGAAGCATGGCCCAGTGATGTCTCTCCTTTGTCAGTTTTGCTGAGCATTCCAGAAGGTGACTTAAGTTTGCTTTCCCTGCACTGTGTTGCCTCCGTCAATTTCTGTTCGGAGTTTGTTTTTCTTTAAATCTTGTCCTCAGTCCAAAAAGTAGTAGGCAATCCCAGCATTTACTATTCCTACATTCTTTAGAATTCCCTACTATCTATCGAGTAGCTAGGCATTCTTCACTATTAATCATTACTTTAATTAAATTTTTACTCATCAAATCACTGCAGTGTTTCTTATCTCCTGATTGAAATGTGGTGGACGTACTTGCGCACACTGAGTCGCTTTACTACCTATGGGTAACTACTTGCAGTCGTCTTAAACATTTCACATTTTTGGGCAACGGATGCCCTGAGGCCAATTCTTAGTTTTCTTTTTTTAATTCTTAGCTTTCAACTCTTAAAAATTCAAGAGAAAGGTCTTTCTAGGTGACCTTTCTTCTCGTCTTTAGAGAAAGAGAACTCTGTTCTTTGGGCCCATACAGTACCTCAGTCACATCTCTCCTACAGTGTTTATCTCCCATAATAAAAAACTGTGTATTTAATTCTTTGCCACTCTCCATTGTCTGTGCAACTCAATTCTATCATCCAATTTTCAACAGACATTTTAAACATACTGGTACCCAATCAAACATTTGTTGGTTATTTAAATAGACTCCCCCTCCTTTAATTTATATTTTAGTGGTGAAGTTTTAAGGTTCTAAACTTTTCAGAAAGAATGGTCCATCTTTCCACTGAATAGAGTTTCCTAAGGTTGAATGAGCTTTGTGTCTTGTCTAAATCCACAGAGCAATTCATTCTGTAGATAAGGGTGCTAACACACTATAGTGATTTCTGTAGCACTGAACACTGTGCTGTTAGGAATTGGACCAATGCCAGGACACATTTTTCATTGACAATTAAACACCCATCAACTGGTAATGATGACTTCTAGTAACTTGTGACACAGACCAGATGGAAAGGCTGTGATCTCGATGGGAAAGGTATTTGATCTCATTACTCATTCTTGGAGCCATTCTCTGCCACCCAATGTTGAATGATTGGGGACCTCAATGAACAGAAGCTACAAAACACAGGCCAGTCCCTGAGAAATACTTGCGTCCTGCTTTAAGCATATGAATGTGCTTTCTGTTTGATTTGTGTATGTATATTTTGAGGGAACATTTCACATTTTAGTTCTAGTATCCAAAAGTTTAATGTGTAGTATACATGCATACAAAATGGTGATATTGGAAAGAGATAAACCTTTGGCAGCATACTGGCATTTCAGTTGTTAGTTGTAAAATGATAATCTTAAGTTTTGAAATATTTAACTTTTGTTCCATTCACAAATGATAATTGTGATGTAGATTGTTTTTAGAAAATAAGTATTTAGATATCTGTGCTGCAGACAAAATTAGGTTCAAAAAGTAAGGTGCAAAAATAATAGTTGATATAAAAAAAAAGCTTTTTGATTACCTGGAAAAAATTGGTTGCCTAAAGTCTGTTTGCAGGAGCTTGGAGTTATATCCCTGGGGCTGCTGTGCTGCCCCAACCCCGGGGTGTGCTGAGATGGTGATTGAGACTGGGTGTGGTGACACACGCCTATAATCCCAGCTCTTGAGAGGCTATAAACTGGCAGATCACTAGAGTCTGATCTAGTAGTGAGACCCTGAACACCCTATAGACCTTTCTCTAAAATACAAAAATAAATAAATAAATGATAAATAAATACATAAAAATAAAGTCTCTGAAGTTCTAGTGGGGTAATTTTTTTTTCTTTAAAAGCTTTTTTAGTATTAATGATGATATGTAGTTGTCTTTATCAGTTTTACCTCAGAATCTGCTTAACTGAAGGATTTCTGACATTTTACAAACTTTACTCCTTTGAAAAACATTAGTTAACTAAGCACCTATGAATCATTTGGCAATCCATGGACTTATATTCAGCTTACATGAGGTGTTCTATGATATTCATATGGCGTTGCTTTGCCAGCAACTTAGTGTTGTGGTAGAAGGCTGTATTCTAGGCAGGATGCCTTGTTTTGTTTCTAAATTATGATTATTAAATGTGATAAACTAAACAAAAGTTTGAGTAAGCAAGTGGTGAATGTATTTCCTTAGCATATTTATCTTCAACTTCTTTACAGACTTAGAATTTTGTTTGTTTCTTACCCTAGCTGTTTTTCTTAAATCATTATTAGTAGTACATGTTTGTGGCATCTAATTTTTTTCCTTCTTTGTGTGGTGTTGATAAATATATATTTCTGTAAAATGTGATTACTATACACAATCTTTGTTCTATTATAATGTTTATAATCATTGGAATTAAGAATAATTTTGATTTTCTATATAGTTCATTGGTTCCTACGAAATTTAGTTTTACTCATAATGGCAGAATAATAACCATTGACCATATTCATTTTTATTGGATTGAGTTAAAGATGCTTCTTCTTTCATATGTTATAATAAATGATTTTTACTGTCCAATGATCAAAGGAAAATAATTTTAAGCAATCTGTATTTAAGTGGTAAAAGTAGTAGAGCATTATGGAACAGATATTATTTAATATTAAATTATGAGGATCTATTAGAACTTTCCAGAGTCAAGAAAAGGAGGGAGGGAAAGAGAGGGGAGCAGAAAGGAAAGTAAAAAGAATTAAAATGTTTTAGGTCCATATACCAACTTTGCAGAGTTAATCATGCACTGAAAATGTGTTCTGACAAATTTTTATGAAGACACAGATTACAATAAAGTTCCAAAACCCTGCAAGATGCATAATTAAAAATATTTATCCAATATTATCAATAAATGTATCACTAGATTTACTTTGAATATTGTGGGGATAAAAGTGATTTATTTTATGACAAGAAAATAGAATTCTGTGAAACAAAAAATCATTTACTTAGTAAGTCCTTGAAAAGGGACTGCAGATATAGCTCGGCCATCTAAGGGCCAGCCTGGTAAGCGTAAGGACCCATGTTTGATCTCTGGCACAGAATTCCATGCTGGCCATTAAACCTGGTGTGGTGGCACATGCCTGTAAGTCCCAATGCTGGGGAGGCAAAGACAAGAGGATCATTATGAGTCAGAGCTGTGTGGGGAGACACTGAACCAAATAAATAAATAAATATTTAAAACATAAAAAGTTCCCTAAAATAACATTTGATACATAGAAGAAATATGTTTAAGGTAATGAAAACAATCTATCATAGAAAAAAAAAAAAACCTTTTCCTTTATCTAGAAAAAACAAACTTGGATAAAATCTCTAAAGTTACCATAATGTAAAATAGGGCCGGGGAGATGGCTCAGTAAGAATAAGCGCTTCCCTGGCAAATGCAAGGACCTGAGTTCCATCCCTGGTTCTGAAAAAAAAAATAATAATGATGTAAAATAAAGTTTACAAATATGAAAATTTCATGTCCACCCTTGAGATCGTGCCTGAACTGGCATATACTAGAAATTTGCATTGTCTGTACTGTTTTGATCCTCCTGGAGGAGCTGAATTACTGCAACAAGACTTGAACTCTCTGTTGCAGCACAATTCAGTGGTTAAAGACTCATAAGACCTTCGCTAGATTATTTCCTCTGGCACGATGGACTAAGCCATGCTGTTTACAGATTTTATCCATCAATGTTTATTATTTATTGATAGAAGTAGAAATGTCAATGTATTTCAAATTTCTGTATGGATATATTAATTGCTGTTGATTGCTAGCTCTTCATTTTTATTTTTAAAACATGTACTGAAACATTATAATTAATAGTTTAAACTTTACTAGATAGACTGAGCACAAATATACATATGCATTTATTTGTCACAAATTCCTTTCACAAGATTTTTTTAGCAAGACCTATATTAATTTTCAAAGAAGATAATATATCTTTTCAAATGTTTGCTTAGATTGTAAAGTACCTTCTCTACTAAAAAATAATGTGTTAGATAGGTCTAAAAAATTAACAAATTGATGGATTCCAATGGCTTTAAATTGAATGCCAACATTTTTTAATATCATGAAAAAATCAACTAGGGATGCAAAATTTTCAATTTTTATTTTAAAGGATGTATTCCACTTAAGTTTTTGTAGGCATGTCTCTGTAAACAGTCTTTCCAAAGAGTTTACCAAATACGTGGTCGTTTTGCTACAGGAAGGAGATTGAATTATTTTTATGCATTTTGAAGAATTTCAAGGGACAAAAGTCATAAACACACACTAATCTGGATCATATTATGAATGATGCATTTGCCTTCTCATAACAAAATTTATCATTAAAAATACAGAAAAACTAAGTTGTGAAAAACTGTGGAAGTTGTGAAACCATAATGCCTAGTGGATTCTATACCTAAACATGTCATAGTCAGGGATCATTAACACTATCTGGTCTTGCCTGCTCGGTCTAGAAATCTAAGCATAGAGATCTCTTTGCCAATCATTACACAGATTTATTGTTATGTTTTCTACAGTCACCATAGCAAAGGTTATAAATATATTAAAATATTATAGATTCCTAACACTTGCAAAATTATGAGCTGTACTAGGAAGATTCTCCATTTATTTTCATACAGTGAATATTAAAGAACAAAATATTTTATTCTTTCCACATTACAGAAGAACAGAGATACAGATCTTTCTTCCCTGCGAAATCATATCTTTCAAAAAGTATTTCAAAGAGAAGTTTGAGTATGGATGGTTTGAGTGCTTGAGGTATTACTAATGAGCTACCATAAGAGAAGAGTTCAATAGAGAATGTATGGACACATTCTGTATAAGAACGTTGCTTGGTAAGGAAGCACCTTCAGTTGTGCACCTCTTAAGACAACTGTGATGGCTTGTGTCTAGGTGTCCCCCAAAGACTCACACAGTCATGGGCGGCTTCCAGAGTTTGTGATTAACTCCTGAACCAGTGCTGGAATTATAGGTGTAAGTGCCACACCCACCCGGGGACAGAGAGCCTGAATGTGAGGGAGGTAGGGAGGCTTGCTGGCTGCTGCAGCTCCTGTTTCTCTCCGCTCTTTGCTGTTTTTCTGCCTCCATGAACTGCTGCCCTCTGCCAGGTGCCAGTCTGCCTTAGGGCCAGTCGATGGATTGAAAACTTCCACAAACTGTGAGCTAAATAAACCTTTCTTTCCTTAATTTTGATGTCAGGGGTTTCATCCCAACAACAAGAGAAAAGTAACTGAGACAACACCTGAAGCCTTTAAAGTAGTACTAGTATAGCAGTTTTATTACATCTTTACCTTAAATCAATTAAAATATTATTATGTTTTCTTCCACAATTCTCTTATTTCTTTTCCTTATCTTGTTTGTCTCTTATCTGTATATAGCCACTACTGAGCTATTTGAATTTATCACTTATATTAACTTTTATTTATTTATTGTTACTCACGAGCATGAGTGGTCTACCTTCTTCCTAATAATACAAACTAAAATTTACATTTTCATTAATAATTATAGTAACTAGAAGAAATATAACATTTCAAAAGTTCTATTTTACTTAGAGCACATGGCTCTGATTTTTCTTCCCACTGGTTGGTATTATGATCTGAACATTTCCCCTCACAGATCATATACTGGAAGCTTAATCCAAATGCAATGGCATTGAGAAGCAGGAACCTCAGGAGTCTTCACCACTGGATTAATGTCATTATTGTAAGACTGAGTTTATTATAATAGGAGTGGTGTCTTTATTAAGGAATAGCATGGTTTCCTTTCTTCTGTCATGTGATGCCTTCTTTCTTGTTATGATATAGCAAGGAGGCCTTCATCAGATGCAGCTGATGGATCCAAGAGTCCTAAGCTTCAACCCTCGTGCTCAATATATTCCTAGTGTGTATGAACTACTCAGTGGGTGGTAGTACGTGTTATCAGCACAAAATGAGCTAAGACAGTTAACGTTACGTCCAAATTAGTGTTCTTACAATGAAATATTCCACTTCAGCATATTCTAGTGTGTTTCGGCTTTGTGTACCTCAAATACTTATGGTGAATATCTGTTTCCAAGATCCCTTACTTAGACTGTCTACAAATCTTGTAAGTCAGGCATTTATTACTCTGTGTTAACAAAGGGACAGCTGAGTTGGGATTACTGACTTGTCTGTATACTCTGAATTAAGATGAGTCAGGTACACAGCACAGAATCTGATTGTTCCTTTTATTGTGTGACCCAGCCTTCATGAGCATTGATTTCTGTTTTCAAAGTCAAATAAGTTGGTGCAGGTCTCTAGTAACTATGTAAACTTAGAAAAAGTAAAGGTGCTTTAATCCTTAGAATCTGAATTTCTCCTCTGTTTTAGTTCTATTATGGACCATGGCCTAATGCTGAGAAGTGATACATGACAATGGGCATAGTTGCTAAGAGTAACTTTGTTATTATTATTTGTTCTTCACTAGCTCTTTCATTTACACTTTTCCCTTTCTTTTCTGCTTTCTTTGGAAAAACAGTAAAATATAGCCAAATTCATTTTCATTCTGACACAACACGATTGTATCTGGTATATAACAATCTGAGCATATAGTCTTATTTTGTGAACAAGGGACACTAAAGTAGAGTATACATAATGTCTAGTATATATAAGGTATTCGGATGGTGGCTCCCTCCTTCTTTGTTTTGTTAAATATAAAACATATGCAAATATTAAGATCTATTAGCATTTGGAACTTAAATAGTACCAAAGTAATTATTTTAATTTTGATGCCCAGAGCAATACAGAAAGAGAAAATCATTAATTATATAACATTTAAAGAACTGTTTAGAAACACAATGATGAAGGCTTTGTTATTTATACTGGAAACAACATTTACCTTTTTCTCTATGTAGGAGAAGCAGAACTCCTCATGATCACAAAGCTTTGCCATTGTGTGTGCTTTCTTTGTTTTAAAAATGTATTTACTACAGGGTCTCACTACACAGATCAGACTTGTCGTGATCCTTCTGTTTTCAGCCTCCCAAGCACTGGGATTACAGGTACATGCCACCATGCTCAGTCTCAATCACCATCTCAGTGCACTCCTGGGGGTGGGGCTGGCATGGCAAGCTGAGGATTGAACCTCAGTCCTTGCATCTGCCTAGGGAGGTGCTTAAACCACTGAGCTATTTGAATGGTCCGTTCTTTTTGTAGTATATACCAATTTATTACAAAATGAGCATTAGTTCTTTGTAAATACCATACCAAAGCTGATATTGCATTGTTTAGGATTGAAATATTGCTGCTTTCACTATTTGTCACTTGCTTTCCATTTCCGTGCAAAATTGAAAGACCCAGACTATTTATAATAGTGTTACCTTCCTTGTTTTTTCTGACCTCTACTTAGGTGCTCTTTGGTCACTACCATATCCTAAATATAATCACTTTGCATATTAGTTTTCCCCAATCAACTCAACCCATAATCCAGCCACATTTCTGTAAGTACCTTCTTCACGTTGGGGGGCTATCTGCTCACTAATGCTGCTATTTCATTGGTTTACTTGACTCCTTTCCCTTCCACTCCCCTCATTTCAATGTTTGTGTCTCCATCTTTGCCACTGTCTCTCAGCTGTGACTGAGTCTGCCTCTTCCCAAATCCAAACTATTTGTCAGAAGACCCAGAAAAAATGGATTTGTGGATTTTGTGAGGTTGGAAGTACACTTGTAAAATAACATACAATGCATGTCAGAAGGAAAGATTCCAGAAATGGGCATCCGAGACAAACACACACTTCTCAGAAGATGAAATTATAGACGCGAATAAATATGTGAAAAAATGCTCCACATCACTAGCCATCCATGAAATGCAAATTAAAACA
>NDGN010877454.1:0-10220 GCA_002564285.1 Tympanoctomys barrerae | reverse complement strand
GAGTTCAATCCATGATTCTGAAAAAAAAAAAAAAAATCTGTGCAGCACTGAAACAGTGAGGAATTATTCACATGTCTTTCTATAGAAGAACTTAACCTTTAACCTTTTCTACAATGGCTCTTCCATTCAAAATATACATTATGGCTTTGAAATGTACCAGGGATACAGAATAGGCATCCCCTTAGCTTCTCTAGATGATATAGGAGCTGCACAAATATGGCTGTACAGGATAGTTTTCCCTAATCACGTGTCTAATAGAAAAAGAAATCTAGGCACAGGATGTTACCGCTGCCCCACTTCTCACTTGGGAAGCTCGTCTTTTTTCCTTCAAGTATTTCTTTTAAAGTGTCTCTTGCCAGAAAAGCTGCATTTGGTGAGACACACCAGCCGGAAATGCTTTCTGGAAAGATTCTTTAATGCCTCCAGGTTCAAATAATTGATAAAAACCTTTCCTTTCGCTATGTGACGCAGACACTGAGGTCATCCTCCACGATGGGGAAACATCCATCAAAAGCAGGGACTCGTTGTAGAAGACCATCTGTAATTGATCCCGCGCTGGGCCCTGCGTCTGAGCTGCACATGGCGATGACCGACTGGAGCAGCTACCCAGGCCCTCCCAGAGGGTGGCCGCTCTAACTCCTAGCTAAGCTGCAATGTTTCCTTATCGTCATTTATCTATAATTGAATTACTCAGATGGGGGGGCGGGGGTGGGGCAGGGGTAGGGAAGGACTCACCTTATCTCCTTCTTCTACTTCGCATATTTTCTCCAGAGTTGAAGGGTTATATGTGGCGAACTTTTTTCCACTCTTGGATTCATGCCAGTCATTGTTGATAAATATCTAACCGGGCAAGGAAGTGTAACAAATTAGGTTTAAATCAAAATCATATCATTTCAACATGCTAAGGACCTTAGGTAACGTCTTGTCCGCCGGCTTCCCCACCGCTCCCTGATCTCCCAGGATGTGGTGCAGATGAGACTGGTGGGAGACAGGACGCTCAGAGTTGCCTGACCAAGTGACGAGCAGGGAGCAGGTCAGAATGGGTACCCAAGGGCATTTAAAACTTTTTCCTAAATAGGATACCTATTATTATTATTATCAACAGCATATGGATCATCATTGTATCATTTTATGTTTAATCAAAGCCAGTGCTGGAATACAAAGCTAAATATCTGACTTAGAAAAGTTATATATATATATTTTACTTATTTGGTACAGAGTCCGGCTATGCAGCTTGGACTCATGGTGATCCTCTTGTCTCAGCCTGTCCAGCACTGGGATGACAGGTGTATGACACCACACCCGGTTTCAGTGCCCGGCACCACACACCTGGGGTTCCAGGGCCAGCATGGCATGCAGTACCAGAGGTTGAGCCTGGGTCCTAGCACTTGCCGGGCAGGCACTTACAACACCGAGGTATCTCCCCAGCCTTTCAAATTATATTGAGTGATAAAACAAATCACCATTAAGAACCCAAGAAATAAGCCACAATGATTGCTTCCCTGGGAGCCTCTATTAACCAGCTCTGTCACTTTGAATAAGAGCATCTAAAAACAACAGACATCTTGAACAGACCTAAAACAACTCACAGAGTTGCTGCGCTGAAATGTAAGTAATGTTATTTTTTAGTTTGTTCTGTTTTAATTGCCTGCAAAGGGTTTCATTAAAAGATACAGATTTGGGGGAAGAAAGAGGAACAGAAGCGACAAATAATACAGGAAGCATACTCTGGTGGCACAGAAGTCCTGGCTGCTCAGCAAGGACAGAAAGCTGCAGGTGCACCTTTGGGGGCCTCGTGTCTCAGCCCCTGGCGCTGAGGAAGAGCCCCATGGAAGGAGAGACAGAAAGCGTAACACCCAGGAAAATGCCGTCATCACTTCTGAGGACATTCCAGTTCCATTTCTGTATCTAGATACATATCATGCACACAGCTTTAATTCTTCTCTTTGAACTGTGTGACTCCAGGGCCAAGTTCAATGACTGAAATTGCTTCCTCCAGAACATTCCTGGAGGAGGACAGACAGACCACTCAGGGGACCCGTCTGCTTGAGTCTGCGGCTTGGTTACGAGTTTTCTGTTGGACTCTCTTGTGACAACTCTGCAGCACACTGGGAGAGAAGCTGAGGCTGCCCCCGTGGATCCAGGCATGGGGCACAGGCTCTGGCTGGGCAGGTGGCTCTAGTGGGACGGGCCTGCCCGGCTTCTGGAAGCTCAGCACCTTCCATGCGAGGCCAGGCCCCCAGGGAAGTATACTAGGAAAAGGGCAGGCTACAATTACAGGTTTATTCTTCCAGCTGAAACCAAATCCAGGAGTTCACTTTTGCCACGCAGCGAGTATTTACTCAGTAACAGCGAGAAATTAATAAGTGGAGAAGAGAAGTTCAGCTCGCGTGGAGAAGAAAGGCAGGCAGGAAGAGAGGCCCATTTGTAGGAAGATGAAATTTCGTGGGTCAGATAATAGAGACTGTCAGGGAAAATTGCTGATTCTAAGTCCTTCCTGGTATCAATTCCAAAGGGGAGAGAAAATGAGAAGGTGGTAAAACAGAATATAGGTGGGGGGATGGGGGCAGACGGTGGCGATCAGATGTCTGTGATACTTCATCGCAAGCAGGCACCTCAGAAAGAAGAGAAAAGAAAGAAAAAGAAAAAGGACAGAAATAACTCGGTTCTTCAGGACACTGATCTATAGTCCTTGCTAGCCAGTAACTTTAAAAAATCCAAACTTCTTTACTTTAACGATATTTTTCTAGCACAATGTTTCTAATTTAGCAAATATATATATATATATATATATATATATATATATATATATATATTACACTAGCGAGTCCTCTTGTGTTGGTTTTCTCGCCACTAAAACAAAACAAAAACAACTAAGGACAGGGCTCAGGAACATGGCATTTGAATGGTGCTGGCTCTACTGTTTTGAACCCCAAATGGAATAAAAGGCCTAGAAAAGAATTATTCCTTTTGAATTATGAATAAGCATGAAAAGAACTTTATAGAGGTTCAAAATGCAGCCACATGAGCTGCAAGCACAATCCACGTTTTTCCCGAGGGTCGGGATGGAGCAGAAGATGCTCTGGACAGACATAATGATGGCTGCGCAGTCACCACGGGAAGCCTGCGGACACCATTTCCAGCAGCCACCGTTTCAGACTGGGGCCCTCAGCTAGACTCAAAGGGAGTGTATTTTCGGGAGATTTGGGGGAATTTTATTTTTCATAAAAGAGATGATAAAAACTAGTGTTTTAGCAAACCAAAAAACCTTCTGAGGGAGGATCTCTGCTACTGGGAAAAACTATGAAGAGGACTCTTAAAATGGAAGGGGCCAGCGTCCTCTAGGTCTTTTTGGGGACCCCTGAGGGACTGTCCTCTAGCAGGGTCACCTCACCCCACCCTATGGTCAATGTTAAGCCATGAGAACAAATGGGATGACTTTGACAAAGTCCCTATTCTGGAAGCTGATCACTTGGGGCAATCTCACGGCCAAGGCCCAGGCTCAACCTGATCCTCCATGACGGAGAAGCACCGTGAGTCACTTCTGAGATGTAGCATTGCCCACTCACACGCCCCACCTGGCAGCCTCCGGGCCCTGGGTGTCCACTCTGGGCTTCTCCACGTCCTCTCTCTTCTTTTTGAGCAGCCAGAGGCTTTTCTGAGCATGCAGAGCTCCTATCAGCCCAAGGACTGCTCAGCCACACAGGTGCTATACAGGAGGGGGACTGCTGGGGTTGCTGAGGCACAGAGTGGTGTTGTCCCCTTAGGTGGCAGGCAGATGGTACCATCATCTGGAGCCCGCTAGGAGCCCAGCACCCAGCTCCTCACTTGGTATATCTTTCCTCGGCTTCGGTCGCACACCTGTCCCATTCAAGGGGCAAAGATAGGCACAAGAGCCCCACCATTAACTAGCTGCTCTGTAATCGTCTATGCTCCACTTCCATGAGGGCCGTATTTACAGGTTAGGGGACCTAAGGAATTGCTAAACTGCCAAGAGAAGGGTAGATTTTCCATCTTTTGGCAATTGGCTCTGATAGGACTCAAGAAGATAGAAAATAAAGGGTAGCCATATCCTTACTTTCTGGCTTCTATGCAATTTTATAAAGTTCTAAAAACAAAACAAAGCACCCCACCACCAAAAACAACAGCCACTGACTATCACAGCATCAGCATCTGGGGGGAAAATGAAGGCCCTATTCTCACTGTTCCCAGAATTTGTGTTGGAATTTTCCCATCGGAAGCTGATACTGTTAAGGAAACTACATTAAAAAAACAATTTCAGCCTTTACCCGTGAAATGTCTCTTTTGATTACAGAGCCCTCTGAAAACAGTTAATTTAAATGTCACATAATTTTAAGTGTCGGCACAGCCAACTTCGGGGATTAAATGCCAAAAACCCAAATTCTGAAGCCCACACACACTGGTCTGCCACTTTCTCTGCTTGATTAAAATTATTTGAGAGAGATAATCGCTACTTACGGAAGTTCGATCCACGAGAGAACTTTCTAAACCCGAGTCAACTGCGCTTGGAAGCTATGGATAAAATGCAACTTGGAGGAGCCCAATTTGGGTGAGGTGAGGCCAGGGCTACTGTGGGCCTGCCCCCTGGAGCTGGCGGTCCCATCTCCAGCTGCCCAGAGCTGTGTCTTCCCTCAGGATGCCTGCTCCTCCGGCCCTGCTCCCAGGCGTCGCTGTCTCCCCTTCTGCCCTAGGCAGGTGGTCTCCCCAGGGCCAGACTTCCAGCTTTCCAGGAAACAGGATAGGCAGCCCAGGGCCAGGCCTTGCCCAGAGGCTCCTGCTCTGCCACCCGCGGCTTCCCCAACTCCAGATCTGGAGTTTGTGGGGAAGTAATTCTTGGTCTGTAAACATCAGCCGGTTTCCACACGAGCTCCTTCCTACCTCCCCTCCCCAGCTGTGCTGGTAAATGGGGTACAGCTAATCACAGAGGGTGTCGGATGCTTTTCTCTTGCCCCTAGGGACCGGCTTCCCAACTGCAGCTCCCCAAGTGGCCTGCGATCTGAATCTCATTCGTGGTGCTCTCAGACACCCCCATCCTCCCAACACCGGACTACTTCTGGAAACCACCCTCAGGGTCGGCGCAGCGAACACACATCCAGCCGGGTACCACGAGTCACCCACCACAGCGCGCATCCCGCTGCCCTCCCGGCGGACCTGGCAGAGACACGTCGGGCCGCGCGGGGCTGCACTGCCTGCTTCGCTTGGCTTTGAGGTTCGGAGCGCCGAGCCCCGCAGCTTGCGAACCTGCCCCGGGTGTAGGTTCCCACCAGGGACGCCCCTCGAAGAACAAGAACTGGGGCGGCCGGACCCAGAGAACTCGCAGCCCGCTACCTGCCGACCCGCGCCCCCGGCCGTCGGGTGGGAGGGGCGCCCCTCACCTTGGTGAACTTGACCTCCAGGTTGCGGACCGGGCGCGGCAGGGCGGGCTTCTCGGAAGGCTGCCCGTTCTCCAAGGCCCCGTTGGTGGTGGCCATGGCTGCTCCCGGCCGAGGCCCGAGTCTGCGGGCGGGCGCGCGGTTGGGCTCAGGAGGTGCGCGGCTCCTGGCTCGCGGGGTGACAGCTCCGCTCTGCTTTATGCAGCGCCCCACGCCTCCCGCCCGAGGGGGCGGCTAATTGGCTGCAGGACTGGAGGAAGAGAGGGCGGCGCGAGGGGGAGGGGACCGGCCCGCCGCACCCCACCCCACCCCACCCCACCCTACCCCGCCCGCCGCCCCTGTGGGCCCGGCCACCCCCGCCCGGCCCTGCGGTTCGGCCCGCGGCTCACTGGGACCCGGTGCGCCCTCGCGGCCGCGGTGGTTGCCCTCGGACCGGCTCTGCGAGGTCCCGGAAGTCCAGGCGCGGCCCCCCGCCGGCGCGGGCACTGAGCACCGGGTCCACCGCGCCCCCAGGCACCTGCCGCTTGGCCCTCTGCGGCTCCTGTGTGGCCGACCTGGCCCGCGCCCTGCCGTGCTCCGGGCTGCGCTCGCAATGGGGCCCTACGCCACCTGGGCCACTGCTGCCCACGTGCCCGGTCTCGGTCTGCACTAGCCGGACGGGTGCCCAGGCCAGGACCGCCGAGGGAAGGGGACAGCTTGAGCCCGGTGGGCAGGAGGCCCAAACTAAAGCGCGGCCTCTTGGCCTCTGAGCGTCACAGCGCACATAGCCCTTCAGCTTGGCGACCTGGGATGTAGTTATTTTACTTTTTAAATGCATAAGTAACAACGAGATTTAAAATTAAAGCAAGCAAACACATGCGATCTTTGTCGCTAAGTATCTCCAGAGTTGAACCTCTTGTCCTGTGTGTTGCCCTGAGCTCTCAGGGACGCTGCATCCAGAGCCTCTCATTTTGCCAATTTGGAACTGCTCCACGAACTTGCTCAGGGCCGCAGACGATGCCCAGAAATGGCTTCTCCTGGGTACTGTCCCTCGGGTAGCTGAAACAGTGACCTCCCTGCAGAGGCAGGGCTTTGCCTCTCAGGTGGCCTCAGCCTTTTCCGTCTGTCTCTGCAATGCAATCCCAGTGAGGGTCTCTGGTAGCCTCTTCTGTGGTAGGGGCCCCAGTGTTTACTCTGTTCCCTGCTTCCCTGCAGTAGCACTTGTGTCCTGGACATCAGGGAAGTTTTGAAGCTTTGGGGAGGCCCTCACCTGGTCACCTGGCCTGTGCTGGCGGGCTGGGAAGGGGACTGGGGACGTTGGGTGGGGGCTGACCAACTGTGAATCTGGGGCCTCCTCAGTTCCACCGTGAAGCCATCTCCTCCTCAACGCTTGTTTCTATTTCTGGGCTCCCATGTAGTTCTGAAAACATCTGGGCTGGTGCCTTACACCAGGCCCCCCGACTGGACGCTGAGCTCCAGCACCGGCGTTCCTGCAGGGTCCACGATGGCCCTCCCTGCAGAGGCCAGGGACCCAAGGCTGGGGGCCCATCGGGTGGGAGCCATTTGAGAAGTCTGGAAACAGCTATTGTTCAAGAGTTTATCTGGGATCCTGGACGGGTTGAATTTGTGTCACTTGGTCAAGTTTTTTTAAAAAGCTTGAAAATGTATAGAGGAGATTGTGTTGGTTACATAATTGCCGGATTGGTGGCAGGGAAGCCTATGGAATGGGGGACTTAAAACTCTTCAGGATAAAAACCTGTTTGCTGGATAAGAAGCCCAAAGACACCCTTATGACCTGAGGCATCTGTGCCTTGGGCCTTACCTGGGGGCTCTGCCCACAAGCGACCACGTGACCCTGGGAGTCTGAGATCAGACTGGACCGCCCAGCCACAGCCTTTGCCATAGCAGGAGGCTCTTGGAGAGCAGGTCTGGAGGATGGGCCCTGCTCCAGGCTTGTCCAGGCCAGCAGGCTCCTCCTCTTCTGCTCCCTAGCGTGTTCCTGGCGGCAGCACGAAGGCGGGATACTCCTCTCCCCATTTTACAGGTGAGTAAACAGAGGCGTGTCGATGCTTGCCCCAGACACCACCATCCAGGAGGAAGCAAGGGCAGGCTCTGTAGGGGAGGGTGGTATGCGGCATGAAGGAGGGCCCTTCCTACATTCCTCTGTCCCACTCACCCAGGGAGTACTTGTTTTCCAAGAGAGCCCCATAAGGGCTGCAGAGGACATAGCGAAAGCTTTACAGGTACAAAAGAGTGGTGACCCCCCGCCCCCCGTACTGGGTATTTCCTAGGAACCAAATCCATGGCATTAGCCTCAAAGGCAGTGATTGCAGGGGATGGGGCACATGAAGAACTCATTTTGCTCACCATGGGTCACTGGGTGTCTGGGGCAGGACCTGCTGAGCGTGGTGGGCAGTGGAGGTGAGCTCTCTGAGGCGACGTCCCTGCCTCCTGTTCTAGCAGTGTGGCCTTGGGCTGGAGGCTCTCTTACCCCCTCCACAGTGTGTCGAGAGGCTTAAGCATGATAATGCCATGAAAGAGGGCTTTATAAACTGCCAAGGGCACCACACTCATCAGCTTTTCTTCTTCCTATTCTTCCTGCGGGCTGGCTCCTTCCTTTCGGCTTCATGCACGTCTCTCTGGCTTGTGGATACATTCCCAGCCAAAGATCCCTCTGCTGACTTCATTGTGAAAGAAACGGTCTTAGTTTTTGCTCAGGTCTGCAGAGCTGTGCTGCCTGCCGCCTGTCTTCTTGCTATGTCGATGGATCTAAGTCTAAGGCATTTCATAGTGAGGGCTGTTTGTTGGATAAACACTTAATAAAAATAATCAAGAATGAAAGACAAAGATAAAAGAGAAGTCAGAATCTCCCCATAGTTCCACCTCACCCCAGTTTTAAATCCTAAGCATTAGTGGGTGGGGCTGAGTCCTAAGCAAAGGTAATTAATAACTATGATGAGGACAGCAGTAGGCCCACAGCATTTTACTTTCAGTGGCTCCTGGGCTGCTCTGAGGGGTGAGCAGGCCTCAGGATCCCCAGTATCCCAGAGCTGCCTCTCTCCACCAGGCCACTCACCCCCCACAGTGACCAGGAACTGAGATCAGGCCTTGAGACCTAGACCCAGGGTCTGAACCTTTCTGAGCGAGCCAAGCTCCTTTGGGGAGGGTGGTTTTTTGATACAAAGAAGAAGGTACAGTTTTGAGGTGGCTTCTGGTGACTCAGGGCAGGCAACTGAACCTAAGTATTCTTGGCTATAAAATGAGGGCGATGGGTGCCATGGGACTGAGGGAAAGTTAGCTTTATTTTGAGTACCTCCCCATTGGCATCAATGAAGTAGTTTCTTTTCACATGGATTGTCCCATGTTTCCCATGGTTGAATGAGTCACAGCTTACCTTTGAAGCCCACTATAAATGAAGACCAGCAAGCCTCCTCTGTGCTAAATCACTAGTATACACTCAGGGGACATACACATATCCATTCACCTGAGTCTTCCTCAGTGGGTTCCTCAGCTGTTACTATAACAAAATACCTGAGACAGTCAATTTAGGAGGACAGTTCTCTTTCAGCTCGTGATATCAGAACTTTCAGTCCAGGGCCTCAGCCCTATTGCTCTGGGCCTGTGGTAGGCATATAGGACAGAGGAGGCCTGTTCACCTCATGGCAGCCAGGAAGTAAAGGGGAAAAAGAGGGGCCAGGGTGCCAATCTCACTTCAAGGCCATACCCCAAGTGACCTCACTTCCTGCTACTTCCTTTCTTTAGGGACCTGCCTCCTAAAGTTCCACCATCTCTCAATCATGCCCAAGGCTGGTGACACAGGGGCCTGTGGAGGACACTTCAGATTCGAACACTTGCTCTTAGTGATGGTAGCAGTGGCAGGAGCTGCCCAGGCAGAAAGAAGATGAGCGTTCTGACGTGACCAGGAGAGAAAAGGGGTAGCTGCTGTTTCTTTCAGCCACTTTCTCTTCAGCGTTGATGGCCCTGTTGGGCCCTGAGAGAAGAGTTTCCACATACAAGTTAGTCTGAGGTAAATCATACTTGTACACTGGCCAGAAGCAAACAGAACTAATTACACAGAAAGAGAGAATACGTCACAATATCTGTTAGCCTGAACTTGAGTTGACCTCACACCTGTAGAGCCTTATAGGTCATGTCTTCTAAAACTTTCCCTGATGTCTACCATCCAGGGGTTAGGAGGTGAGACAAGCCCAGGAAAAAGTACTGTAGACCAGGCTGACAGCCATTTGACTTCCCAATTTTGTTCTTTTCCTTTTCTTGCTCATGGAATCCCACATTATTGAGAGCAATGATATATTTTAATTAAACATGCATACCAGCTTCTCTTATAGACAGGGGTGATGAAAGAAATATTTGCTAAAATCTTGATTTGAGCTTTTGTGGGCCAGCCAGTGGACAGGATCCTTTTCCTCCCAGCTACAGGGACATTAACAGAGGGCCGCGCTCCAGCAGCCGTCTTGTGGAGCAGCGCTGCTGAAACGAAAGCGACCTGGCTCAGTGACTGCAGCAGATGTGCGGAGGAGCCCAGGTCTACGAAGAGTCTGGAGCCAGGTCTAGCCACTCTAGATTCTCCCCCCTTGGATTATTTTTCATATGAGCAAAAGGTAGGTTCCTGTTTTGTCAAAACATCCCTTTTTGTTTATCTGTTCTTTATAGCTGAATTTAATCCTGAACAAATCCTGTCACATCACTACAGAAAGAGCGCACACCGAAAGAGGTCTTACCCACACTGTATGATTTTGACTTTAGCCAAGCGTCGTAGCCGTGCTGTGGTTTCTCTTTCTTTCTTTCTTTCTTTCTTTCTTTCTTTCTTTCTTTCTTTCTTTCTTT
>NDGN010875631.1:0-10108 GCA_002564285.1 Tympanoctomys barrerae | reverse complement strand
CTTCCTTCATTTTGTGTGTCGGGTATTTGTCCCAGCAACGAATAAAAAGTAACTAAGACAACTTGCTAGGCATTAAAGGCTCCACAACCAGCGTAAGAATCTCTGACCATATTTTGCTCACCTGTAGGTTCAACCCACAGGCATTAGCTGCCAGGCATTTCACAAGCATCAACTGTCCAAGAAGCGCAGTTAAGAGTACAATTTATGGATGAGGAGATTGAGGTTCGGAGAAATTGCTATTGTGGTCACTAATGAATGAAACAGTTGATATTCAAAGCCAAGAAATCCAACTCAAGCTTAATGTCCCGCGGTTTGCATTGTGCCCAGAGGCTCAGAGGTCCAGCTGGAAGGTGGAAGGTGAGCATCATCCAGTGACCAAAATTAATTCTCTATTATCATTCTCATCTACAGAGTGCACTGGGACAGTTCTGAGGACTGTACAAGACAGACAGCAAAGGCTGACAAGGCAGAAGTGCAGAGCTGTGTCTGCAGGAATAAACTTTCCCAGAGAGTGACAGTGACATGAGACTTAGAGTTCCTGCTGGACCCACTCCCTTCTGGACCCTGGAGTGCCTGTGCAGGACCCATCCTTCTATTCCATACAATTTTACTTCTCACGCTCCTCATTGCCTTCCGGGTACCTGCTCCCTGTCCTCAAAATACTTAAGTCCTATGAGGAGAGACAAATAAGCCAGACAACTTCAGCCTGCTGTGACTGCTATTCAGGAACTAGCAGAACATAGAGTCACAGAACACAGCATATAAAGCAACTTTCTATTGCTGTTTTTTGTTAGTACAATGATTTTCACTAAGACTAAGCTCTTGCAGTTGTACTCTTAATTTTTATTTCTGCATGCCAAATATAACACAGCTTTAAATACTCAAAAAAGTGCTCATTCAATGAATTGACCCATGATTGTATAAAAGAAGGTACGGATAAAGTACTCTGGAAAGCTACAATAGCAGAGTTGAGCAGCTCAGAGGGAGGCATATTTTCTGTTCTAAATGTAAAGCCAAATCTTAAGCTCTCAGAGTCTCTGTCTGAAGTATCAGGTGTTCCCACAACAAGCCCCAAACTGTCTACTCTGACATCTCTTTCTCGAAGGGCCACTTGCCAGGAATACTGTTAGGAGAACCAGGTCACAATAGGCTTTCCCAAAAAGGATTAAAGATAATTAAAAAGGGAGACTGAATGAGGATTTGGCGTGTGCAGGATTTGCATTCTCAGCCTGACTGGGAGGCCAAGTTCTCTGTTCAGATACTGAGGCTGAGCCTCTTACTGAAGGGAAGATGACCACATTTGCCAAGAGTGTTCAGCAAATCTAAATTGCCTGAGCACTAAGGCGGAAGCAGTACTTTCACAGCAGAAAGTGCACCTTCTTCTTGATTCCCACGCTGCTTTAGGTTGCATGTGTGCATGAAACCTACGTGCTCTGCTCTTCTACTCAGTCTTGTTTATGCACATGCTTGAAGTCGCTAAGGATTAATGAATGGGCTCTTGGATATCTAGACATAGAAAAACACTGCAAAAGCATGAATAGAAATGATTGGAGAGACTGAAATGTCTTGTCCCAACACATTCAAAGTCCTCCTTTTCAGGTGACATTTACTTATTGCCTCATCTATTTCATGACTGTCTTCTGCTAATAAGATAAGCAGTTTTCAAATTCAAAATGCAACTGAAATTTGAAAGAGAATAAAACTCTCCATACAAGACCAAACCAGTTAGCACTCTCCTTACTTTGATTTTCTTAGCTGATCTTTTGTAGACTTGCATCCTCAGGACCCAGTTTAGGTGCCCCCTGAAGTTTTGTAGTACAGGGTTCTGGTAGCATATATGAGTACGCCCAGATAGTAACAGGCAAGGATATAGTAGCCTAATAGAGTAAGATGGTAACAAATTCAGGTGATAACTGTGGCCATTAGCTCCAAGCTGCTGATGCCGTTGACTCCCAACTTCTCAGACTCAATGACTCTGCGTGTGTCTGTGTGTTCACATGTGTGTGTGTGCATGTGTATCTTTGATTTGTGCATGTCTGGAACCAGCCTGTCTTCTAGAATCATCCAATGCTTGTGTGCATTCTCTGATGTCCTTGACGTAGGATGCATTCTATTGGAGGTTTCTCAGGCAGCATCAAACCTAAAGATTTAGCTTCACATTTTAAAAAAGCAAACTAGGTAAACAACTTTAAATTAAAGTAATTGTGTTTAAATTGTCATGCAAGGCAGAAGGGCCTCCTCAAATAAGTTACTGGTCATATTTTCTTAAAAAATCACATCTGGAAATGATATATAAAATTTTACTCTTTCCCTTCTATTTGTCACTGAGTACAGTGGCACTGCAAGCATACAGGAACTCAGGCTAATAAAATGCAAGATAGTAGACAGGACCTGTTACTTATAAGAAACTGAGCTCTTTGATCTACACAGTCACTACAAGGAAACAACTTGGTGGAAAATATGGGAGAGCAAGCATGCAGTAACTATCGGAGAGGCAAGTATTATTTATCTAAACGAAACACATTGTGGACTTGGCAGCGAACAGCTTCCTTGTTGAAATCAGCATCAACTAGAAGGAGTAGGAATCAGTGGAACTGATTTTGATGTAGGCACTGTAACTTGCTGGTGTGACAATATCTATCAGATACAGATCAAATCCCTAACCATCTAGAAGAGCTGGTGGAAGGCCTGAACTAGACGGCTCGAACAGACCAGCACAGTGTCCTGACTGGGGCATTTGCAATCAACAGCGTTCTTCTGGCCCTGCCCCTGTCCTCACAGCAGATCTGTTCATTTCTCGAGTTCTCAGTTTCGTTAACTGTATTATGGGGAATAGTAGTAAAGGTAATCTGTATCTCTCTATGACTCAGAAAGGAAAGTTTACTGTATTATGGTCCAATTTTGTTTGAGAACAGATGAACAAATGATAAACATGACAGCTCCAGAACAGTGTAGGGGTGGAGGTTTTCCTTAGGGGAAACACTCAGAGCTGACAGACTTAGGTGTGTTATAGCAATGGAAAATTTGTTATTTAGGCCAACTGGCCAGCTCTTGCCCATGCTTGAGGCTCTGTTATTAATGAACTACCTGGAGATCTGTTCCATGTATTTCTCTCTTCTGTCACAGAATAGAGGTGCTGCTCACCAATAGGACAGAGCCACATTATCAGGACAGAAAGTTTCTTGGCAGGTGAGAGCAAGGTGGTCTGTGTCATTCTCAGATTTGCAAAATGTGGAGACATTCTAACTTGCTTAGTGACACTGAAATAAAATGATACAAATAGATCATGACACTGACATATGCTCATCTGGGGTATCTTTTACTTTGTATGTGTTTTATAAATGAACAACGGAGGGGTAGTGGAGATAGCTCAGCAGTCTAAGCATCTGCCTAGGCAAGCGCAAGGACCCATGTTTGACACTGGGTACCACATACCATGCCAGCCCTGCCCTGGGTCAACATGTAGGCCACTGAAACTGGACATGGTGGTGCATGCCCGTGACCCCAGTGCTGGGAAGGCTGAAAACAGAAGGATCACTATTAGTCTGAGCTGGGTAGTGAGACTCCTGTACTAAATACATAACATTGAAAAATAGGGCTGGCCAAATAGCTCAGCAGATTAAAGCACCTGCAAGCAGGTTCAGGGATCAGCGGTTCAATCCCCGGGCCTGCTGTGCCGGCCCTGCCCCTGGGGTGCGGTGCTTGGAGGTAGCCATTGAGACTGGATGTGGTTGTACATATCTGTAATCCCAGCTCTTGGGAGGCTGTAGACAGGCAGATCTCTATAAATCAGATCTGAACACCCTGTAGGCCCTTCCCTAAAATACAAAAAAAAAAAAGTAATAATAAATAAATGAACAGTGGAAAAAGAAAGTAGTCAATATTTTATGAAATATTTCATGTGCCAGAAATTATGTTAAATTTTTTCAGATAGTATAAAAATAACAATTATGTACTAATTATTGCATAAATACAATAATTAGTATCAATCACTTTGGTATCAATCACTTAAACACAGAATGGCATGGAGAAACTGAGGCAGAAAAAGGAGAACTTATGAAAAAAGAATTGAAACCCATTGTTCACAGATGGTACGGTATCTTCCAAGATAAACTACTAAAACCTACATCAGCCAAGTCTAGAGGAACAGGCCTTTAATCCCAGCACACTGGCAGACTGAGGCAGGAGGGTCTCAAGTTTGAGCTCCACCTGCTTGGGCAACTTAGTAATTTGGTGAAACTCTGCCTCCTAACAAAAAGGGGACACACTTCAATGTGAACCTGAGTTCAATCTCTAATACTGTAAAACAACAATTGCAAAAGTATAGCAATTGGCACTGATTTATTTTTAGATAGATTAGGAGAACAATAAGGCTCAAAAAGTTACATGGCATGATTCTGAGTAAGAATTTTACTCCAAGGTCTTGAGAACTATGACAGCCCTCAGATATCTACTGAACACTTTATGGCTGTCTCCCCGGCCATATCACCATTGCAGGAGTTGTCTTTGGATTCTCCAGTGGATGATATTATGGCTCATTTTCTTGGCAATAATTGTCGCATACTTCCAAATAAGTCACACCTGCATTCTATCCTTTTCTCCCACTGAAAGACACGGAGTGTGACCACACATTTCCCCATCCAATGAACTCTTCCCTTTCCACTGCCAACATTTGCCCTCAGGCCCCCTTGCCAGGATTGCCTTCTGATTGGTGGCTTTTTGCTTCTTAGTCTCACTTTCCATTATCTAAGCCACTGTGATGAATCTGGGCTTCCCATGTGCTGTAATCCTGACCAGACCCCAAACACTCCGATATTCTTGAGGTATCCTTACATAGCCAGAGATTATCTATGTTCACAACCACCTGCTTTGACACAATCAGGCTTCACCTTGAGATCATCATGATGACCACCAAGCAACTTCCCCAGGTATAACGAGGATAAAGAAGATCCTGCAACTGGAAAGGTCTTGTGATGAGACACCGCCATTTAAGATTTCTTCATATGTCATCTAGAGATGTTTGTGTCTTCCAGTAAATAGGATGCAAAATTTCGGCTCTTATATTTTATCTGGAAATAGTTCTTTATTTTACTTCATGTTCTTCTTTGACCAGAACTACAAAGGTGGTCCTGAAGGGAAGCACAAGGCCCTCTTTTCTTCTTACAAATATGTTTAATGCAGGTGAGTAAATGTCTCTTTCTCGGTGGAATTTTCCAGGCTCTGCAGAACTAGGTGTACTTCAGATTTCCACTGGTTTAGAAAATAAAGAGATAATCACTGCTTCCTATTGGTCCACTCCATTCCCTGTACTTTATCAGAGCTCACTGGCTTTGATTTTGGAGCTTCTCCTCTTCCCTAAGCATCGGCTTCTTTACTCTTGGTCTCTTCTTTACTAAGAAAATTGGGCTTCTTCATAAATGTCCACTCAAATATTCTTCCTACTAGGAATTATCTTCTGATGACTCCAGCCATTATTGATCAAACAGCCCAAAAGGACCATTCATTATTCTGGGCTGTGTGCTCTTTTTTATGGTACATAATTAATTACTATCGATATACTGCATCATCCAGCTGAACTGTCATTTCCTAGGGAAAATTAATGCCTGAAAATCTTCTTGATCGTTACAATAATCCATGAAAAGTAATTCATAGAATTGTATAAAATACATATTATTTTTCTATATGTGTGTATAGCAGATGTCCAGGTAAAAGTGAACAGAATGATAGCGGAGTAATAAAATGATTTTATGCATTCCTAACAACACAACAAGGAAATAATTTGTATTTCTCAAGGCATTTATGTGCTGGGAAGTCACCTTGAGAACTGAATTAGCAAATACTGAATCATTGTTCCCAGGGAGATTCAGGGATGGAATCAATTAAGACACCAGACAAGCAATTTTTAATGATTTCTATGTTTCTAATATAGAAATCACTTCATGTATATTTGATATAAATTAATCTTGTTGTTTAGTGAGTGTAGAATTTCTAAGTTCTCCAGCACAATGAGGACCTTAGATAACATAATTTTCTTTGTAAGCTTACCAGAACTTGCTTGCACTTAGGAACACTACAGTACTAAAAATCAGCGACATTTTAAAGAGATAAATCACCAGATGGGTGACATAAAGCACACTTGCAATCCCAGCACACTGGAAGGCTACAGCTTGGGGATCAGAAGTTCAAGCACCATCTGTGAAATTTAGTAATTTTGTGAAATCCTGCTTCACAATCCACACACACACACACACACACACACACACACAGGAGAAAAACAAAAGGTTACAAGTTGTTTTTCAAAATGTGAAAGAAAAATGCCTAAAGACTTGTTTACCATATGAAAGCTGATGCAAGGAGGCAGAGGGTCACCTTGCTTGTTCTCAGCTGGGGACACTTGTGTCTGATATCACCAACTTCTCTAGTCTTCAAGTTCCCACAAATGATTCAATAAGCACCTCCACTATTGATTTTATATTACAAAACATTTGCACAGTGTGACCCAGTTACTGGCACAGAATATGTGAATAATGAGGCCAACTATTAATAAAGAGAGAAATGAAGGACTAGTGCTTAAACGTTAAAAAAATACATTTTGATGTCTTTTAAATTATTGTTCTTGAGGAGGCCCAGTAGTAGCAATGAAAAGCACCGTGGAAAGCAATTGTTTAAAAACCTTTAAGTCAGACACACTAGCTTTTGTATTTGAATTTTAAACCAAGAGGGAAGTCTACTCTGGAAGCTGACCAACAAAACTGCTGTTGCTATTTGATGCACAGAAAAGATCAAGTTCACGGTCACATCAGCTTCCGTTTACTCAAGCAAGCCACACGATATCCATTTTCCTGTTTGTCTGGCACAGTTCTCCTTCAATTGTCCCTCAACATACAACGCTTCCTCTTCCATTCAAAGATTTTCACTTCCTGGCAAGGAGTATGTGCACAGAACTTCTAAAGCTCCCTGAGTGCGCAAGGCCTCAGCGGATCCCATTCACACACAGGCTGATTCAGTAAGTCTGGGTAGGACCTAAAATTTGCACTTCTGTCAGAGTCCTGGGAGTTGCCCTGCTAGTCCATGGGGTGCACTTGGAGCAGCAAAACCTTACAAAATCACAAGTGACTTCAATTCTCCATTACGTGCTTTGCCTCAAACTATCTCCTGGCTTTGATTCTTCACTAGCTTTTGACCAAAATCTTGATTCCTAATTAAACAAATCTGATGCGGTGGGGGATGTGAAGCAGAGTCACTTTGCGGGTCAGTCTCTTACTTTCTGTGTCACATTCTTCTTGATTCTATTGGATGTGAACTATAAAAAATAATTAGATAAAAGGCACATTCGAGGCTTATTTTTAGTTTCACAAACAGGAAATGACTCCTCTCCAGTACACATTTTAATTATTAGAGAAATGGACCTATGAGGAAATGGACAAAGAAACATGAAGAGACAAATATGAATATAGCATTAAAATCCCAATTTGCCTTTCAAATGGAAATAACATGTCATATATTAAGCACTTGCCATGTGCCAGATCTACCATTACATGAGCAATGGCCTACTGTAGAAATGAGTGACTATCTGAATAAATTGATACATTCAAACATCTCCCGCCTTGTCTTGTGCTCTGAGACCATAACAGGATTTTCCTTCACCTGTGAAGTGATGAGCATTTAAATAGGAAAATGGAAAAATTTTAATTTGATACAGTTGACAAGACCTTTGATGGGGCTGTCACAGTGACAGCAAATTTTCGATGCATTTATTGGTTTTACCCAAGCCAAGTGGAATTCAAAGGGCAGTCAGAAAAATAGTCATTCACATTGCCCTATTTTTTGAATGCAATGCAAATGGACAGAATAATGTGACACAGAATTATTATGATTTCTAGTAAGGAAACAGGCCTGGTCAGTAAGCACCCTGAGGAGGAGGAGGACTGAACATGTTCCGTAGGTCCATAGTCCACCCAGTCCAACAACGACTGCAGCACTTGGTGCTGCTCAGAGAAGGGCTGAAACACTGGGATCTTTTGCATCTTTACTACTTTGCTAAACTCAATTATAAAACATGAGTGTCTTTCACCAACTAATTTTTCTTCTGGGAATGAAGAAGTCAGTTCTTCATGCTTTGACATTTCTGTTTTGAGATTCAAGCTCAAAGTGGTGAGCAGACTACCAGAAGGTAAGATCTAGACTTAAAACAAACAAACAAAACAACCAACCAAACAAACAAAAAACCGGGGGAATATTTTGCTTGAAAAAGAAGAAAGCATTGACAGAGAAAGAATCACTGGCTAATTTATGAAAGATAATGCATTTTGTATTTTTGCTTTCACTGTTGCCTATTTTAAGATGAGGTTTACTACCACACTATAAAGGGAAGGAATCCAAAAGAAAAAGCAAACAATAAACAAAAAATTCTCAGTTATAGGACTGTCATTTTCTCTGCCTGAGAAAATATGTACATAAATGATTATTAAAAATAATAAATTTTACAAGTATAAGAACATATCAGTGGCTTTGAAATAGATTGCCTTGTTCTTGATAAGATAAATAACACTTGTCATCTATCATATATTAAAGTTTATTTCACATCACAGCACTTCCTTTTTGAAGGCTTTTCTTACCACCGCTTCCAGACCTTTTGTCTTCAGTGATTTAGAACATAAAGTGTAGAGACTGTGTCCTGGCTTCCTACGACATGCCATAGGGCTCACCATATAGGAACTGATATAGTCTGAGGGATGACACTTCTATAAAATTGATGTAATAAAATGATATCATTTCATTAAACTTTTCTATTGAGGCATTCTGTCTTATACACAAAAATTTGATACATCTTACCAAAACACAGCTAGAAAAGTATCAATACTCATTTTTAGATAAACTTGTATCTTCAAGAACTTAATGGCAAGTATCAGATTATATAAATTATGAGCTAAAGAGTCAAGTTTTCTCTGAAACCGTATGTATCTATGCTAGGAAAGTACCTGTGAAAACAGGATTTGACTGGCCCACCATGTACTAAACTAAAGTAAAAATGGATCAAAGATCAAACAGTAAGAGAGGCACTGAACCTGCTGGAAGACAAAATAGGTAAAACGCTTGGTAATAGGTATAGGAATAGAAATTTTAAATAGTACCCCAATTTCATAAGAAATAATGGGAATCAATAAAAAGGGTTATATTACAGTAAAAAGCTTCTCCACATTGCAAAGGAATGAATTAGTAAAGTGAAAAGACAACCAATAGAATGGGAAAAAAATAATTATTATCAATTTTCCCAGACAAAGGAACACTGTCTAGAATATATAAAGAACTAAAAAGGTTGAATTATTTAAAAAGACCCAGTTAGGCCAGGCATGGTGGTGTATGCCAGCAATCCCAGCACTTGGGGGGCAGAAGCACAAGGATCATTGGGAGTTAGAGACCAGCCTGGACTACAAAGTGAACTCAAGGCCAGCCTGAACTGCATTGCGAGACTCTGTCTCAAAAAGACACACACACACACACACACACACACACACACACACACACAGAGGAAAAAAAAGACCCAAATAATAAACAGGCAAGTGAAATGAACAGACACTTCTCAAAAACACAAAAGGCCAACAGATAGATATAGATATATCTGTATCTATCTATCTACATCTATATCTATATCTATCTATCTATATATATATTCAGCATCTCTAGTTATGAGAGGAATACATATTGAAACAACACTAAAATACTATCTGATACCAGGAACAAAGGCAATTACCCAGAAATAAAAGAATAAAGATTGCTGGTATGGTGGTGGTGAAAAAGGAACCATCTTCATTGTCGGTAGGAGTTCCAACTAATAGAACCAGTGCTGATATCAGTTGGGAGGTTTCTCACAGAAATAAAATTAGAAACTCCATATGATCTACTTAGTCTCTTTCCAGGAATCTTCCCTGATGAGCTAAACACCTTATGCTCTAGAGATTCCTGCACAACAATTTTTTTAATTTTATTTATTTATTTATGTATATATGTGTGTGTGTGTGTGTGTGTGTGTGTGTGGTGTGTGTTTGTGTGTGTGTGGTCAGCTCAGCCCACCAGGGGGCAGGGCTGGCTGGCATGTGGTGCTGGG
>NDGN010875576.1:0-11406 GCA_002564285.1 Tympanoctomys barrerae | reverse complement strand
AAAAAAAAAAAAAAAGAAATCAGTTTGGGTGAGAATGCTATCTTAAAAATATTGAAGCTAGTAGTGGTAGCACATGTCTGGGAGGCTGAGGCATAAGGATCATGAGTTCAAGCCCAACCTAGGCAACTTCTCCAGACCCTTTCAAAAGAACTGGAGATATAGCTGGTGCAGAGTCCCTAGGTTCAGCTTCCAGCACTGCTAGCTAGCTAAAGAAATAAATTAAGGCTTGCACATGAGTATGTTGACTCCTCACTGATTGAGCTCTTTCATTTTCCTAGCAGCATCTTGTGGTTTTCCATGTGCAGGCCTTATGCTTCTTTTGTTATATTTATCCCTTTGCGATATATGCTCTTCAGTGCTATTATAAATTGAATTGTTTTCTTAATTTCATTTTGGATTTTTAATTGCTAGCATATGGAAATATAGTAATATATATTGTTGGGAGCCACGGAAGCTAGGAAACTAGTCAACTGTGTGTAGGCGGGACTAGGCCTCAGTGCCTAAAGCAGACGAGCTACCTCAGTGCTGAGAGATCTGTGGAACAATCATTCTTTCTCATAAGAAAGTTTTGCTCCCTCTAGGTTGTATCTGTTTAGTTTATTCACATCCTATTAAATAAAGAAATACCACTTTAGGGTAATGACTCTTAACATATATTGAATACGAATTCTGCTGGTTTAAATTGAAATTACAAAATTATAATCTGACCAGTAATTGGTCAGAATTTCATAACAGGAAAGGTAAAATGTTTGATGTATATCTAAGAATAAATATGCAGAGAGAATGACTTTTAGTAATGCTAAATTATTCTTTTGTAGGCATTATACACAATAGACATTGAACAAATATAGTACTTTTAAAATAAATACCTGCAATTGTGGAACTTTTGTGGTTTTTGTTTTTGTTTGTTTGCAGCATTGAGGATTCAACCCAGTGCTTTTGCAGGTGCTAAGCAAGTGCTCTACCACGGCGCTCCGTGCCTACTAGCACATTGCACTTTGTTTTGTTTTTGAAACAGGATCTTGCTGCGAGTTCTCTGCTGCCTTGAACTTCTGCCTCAGCTTCCTGAAAAGCTGGGATTATAGGTGTGTTCCATCACTCCTGGCTTCAGTCTTGCTTTTTCATAATACACAGTGCATCTTTGTATCTAATCTTCCATATATCTGCAGTCCGAGAATAAGTGTGGCTAGGGTTAGAGTTCATGGTCTTCCACCTGATAAGGTTCACTGAGTGAGAGAGAAACTGTGTGAGTGGAGATTGCTGCTCTGGCTGTATTTCCTTCTTTAAAAAAAAATGTGTCTCTGCATATCTTCAGTACTACCAAGCAACTATTGATTGTAATGTATGAAACCTACTGTTCAATTGTTCTGATATTCAGTAGCTTTTATACAGTGAATTTTTGGAAATAGTGTTTTGTAATAACAGCATTAGTGGACAGAGGAGTTGCTGGCCTTTTACTTGACTTCAAGTAAAAGGAAATAAAATCTGCACGTGAGTATATAAGCTTACTCAAACCATTGTGGTTTTGACACTTGATGCTCTTTGGATTCTTGGCATCAGAGGCAGACAGGGGATTTCAATTTACTTTTCTGTTGAGTAGGCCTCTGTGATCTACACTTACTGAGGAGACAGACAGTTGCCAGTAGCTCAGCCTCTTAGCTCTGCCCCGCAGGCCATGTCCTGTTTCTGGTTCTTTCTAGCCTCGGGGCAGTGCGTGCATACATACTGTCCTCCAGACTTCTTACGCATGCTCCTGCTGCTCAGATCCTGCAGATCTGCTCAGGAGTCTGATGGCCTGGCTTACACCTGTGATCCGGCACACAGTATTACCATTGGAGCATTGAGTGCTAAAATACGGATTTAGTCCTGCAGTAATATTCCTATGGGTACAGTGTCTACATTGCAACAGCAAACAGAAAGGACATCCAGGATTTGGAGGTAAAGTGATGTACATCATTGGGTACTGACCATTCCCAAAATATCAGGCCCTGATCTCTGCTGGCCTAGGGCTTCTGTGGGATAATCAAGCAGGAAGCACAGAATTAGAAGGACTTAGCAATTGGAGATTGGGTTATACAGTATGCATCATAGTGGCTGTTATGCATGACAAGGAACAGCCATTTCTAAGAAAGAAAAGTAACAGGAACTACTACTTGGACAACTAACAGCCTGAAGTAGACTGGCATAACAGGTGGATAGGGCATCTTCTGCCACATTTCTCTCCTCCTTTAGTTTCCCTGTACATGGTCCCTGCATGTTATATATGATCTTTTGAGACAAGACCCAACTAGAAGCAGTAACATTGAGGCCATTAGTGGTCCTAGGATGAGCCCTAGCCAAAGTCTCAAGACTAAAAATTCCCACCAGGGGTTTGTGATTTGTTTCCCTTATTATAGGGTTTTTCCTTAAGTTGACTCTGACAATGGAGTAGAAGAATTAATCTGAGCTAGGAGAGTGTCCATTGTGCCTTGGATCAAATCTTGGTCCAATTGACCTGTTTTCTTAGGGTACCATCTATAGAGTTAAGGCAAAACCCAAAGCTAACAGGGAGGCAGGAAAGCAAGAACCAAGGTGAGCAGTCAAGGGGATTCACACATTGAGGGATGGAGCAGTGCTGTGAAGGATGTCCTCAGGCCTCAGCTGTGCATGAGCTGCTCAGTGTCTGGAGTGACCAGAGCAGGGTCTGAGTGCCTCATCTGTTCAGAATGAGCGCTGAGCCTGGGAGAAGCTTTCCAGGAACTTCTCCAGTAGGTCTAAAGCTGGATTTTTGAAACTTGCAGAGGTAGTTATCACACACCTGGGATTTATGAGTGTTTAGGACTACCTACAGGTGTAGCTGGTAGCAGGACCCTATCAACTCCTGTTGTCTTTTCAGTGTAGACAGGGAATGTCTTAGGCCAGCCCGAGTAGGTACAGGTGAATACTAACAGATACTTGTAATCCCTGGAAGGTTTTATTTTCGTGTATTCTATCTTTATATCTTTAAATGGAGAGAGTCCACTATATTGCCTGAATACAGGGCCATTGATGCAGGTGCTGAGCCTGAGCTGCCTACAGGGCTGTAGTTGCCAGCTCTGTGGCTTGAACTTGGTGAGGGCATGTTAGACTCTAAGATGGATCTTCCAGGAGTACTGGATAAGGATTTTCTGGCTGGGGTTGATGTTTTAGTCAATTGGATCCTTGAAGGGGGCTTAGGCCTTAACCAAATTATTTTGCATTATTTGTGACAGGTTTCAAAACAGCAGCAGGAAGCAGTAGCAGGAAAACTTCAGCCAAAATAACTTTGTCCAACGTGACCACAGCATTATAGCGCGTGGCACCTGTACAGTCAGGTTTGGGTCTAAGGTGAGCTTTCTTGTTCAGAAGGACAGTGGGCATTAGTGTGCAGAGACAAAGGGGGGAGGCAGCCCTTAGCAAATGGATCCAAGTATTTGCACAGGTGGGCTACTGGGCGCTCCTAGGGGCTGACAGTCTTAAGTAACTGTCATTGTTTTTATGAACTCAAGGCTTCTGCAGAAGAAGCCAGTAGCTCTAAGAAATTTATGGAGTTTTTTTCTTGTAACCAGTTTCTGCCAGGTATTCCAACAGAGCTTTTGTGTTTTTCCAGCAGGCAGCTTCGGTGGCATTAATTAGAGGGGCTTTTTCAAAGAGGAAACAAGTTTTTGAACCTCTGGGCAGTTGAGTCCAGGTCAGTTGCAAAGAGGGGCTGCAGCCAGCCAAAGGCAGGAGAATCCGTTCTTTCGGTCCAGGCAGGTGAATCAGCAGGCTGTGGGGTAGCACATGACTGAGGCAGTACATACGGAGAGCAGTCTCAGTGGCATAGGCAGCCCGGAGGCCTTGACCTGCCTTTGCAGGCAGGAGAGGTGTATTTTAGCAATTTGACAGTCTGTAGATGTTTTGAAGCCTCACGTTTTTCTCTTAGAGGAACATGAAGGTGCTGGAAGGGACAGAGAAATAGGGTGTCTCAGAGAAGGAGCTGGTGACTTGACCAAATCAGTTGTTAGAAGCTTCCTGAAGATAGCGGGAGAGTTTTTAACCCCTTGTCGCAGTTGAGTTCAAGTGAGTTGCATCTTGCTTCAGGGTTTTCCTACTTGAAGAGGCTTATGGGATCAACTCGTAAGCAGAGGAAAACAGCTTTTAAATATAGACTTGTAAACCAGGCACCATCTGGAGGTGAGAGGGAACCACAGAGTGTGAAGTGACTGTGGCCTAACAGGATCTCGAACTGTTCTGTGGCTGGATGGGGGTCATGGAATTTGAGGTTAGTGGCTATCTCAGGCATTATTTTCCCCTGGGAAACAGTCAGTGGAAAGTGCAGGGTTAAGTGAGAGGAAGGCTGGCTGCCTCTGACTTGCAGAAGAGGCCTCCTCTCAGAAGCATGCAGGGACTGGCTTGCACAGGAGATGTCCTTGCAGGCTGCGAGTTTGTGCCTGGCAGAAGGGGCTAGAGGCAAGAGTCTGCTTGCCCCGATGATGATGACTTTTGAAGGCAGTGCTGTTCTGTTCCCTTGTCCACCAGAGAAGTCACAAATTTGCCCCTGACTTTAGCAGTGACTGCTGGCTCTTGGGGGCCAAATTTGATAGAGTTCAATCTGACCTATCCAAGTGCAACAGGATACAACTCAATTGTCAGGGCTGAAAGTCCATTTTGCTCAGTCAAAATGTGGAACTGAGAAAGAATTGCAGACAGTTCTCTCAGGTGGGCACTAGCAGATTCCACCTGAGCAGGATCGCTGTGTAAGTAAAGGGCTCTGGAGGGAAGGTCCTCAGGGCCACGGGCAGGCCATGGCTAGCTGGAGCCAGTTCAGCTGGCGGGCAGTAGATGAGTCAGGAGTCGGGAGTGGAGCTGTAGATGCTGGCAGCTACTGTGGTGGCCAGGGAGTGTGCTAAGGCGGCATTCCTAGCAGGAATGGGCCTCTTTTTTTGCCTTTTATTTCAAGTGGTTTGGCTTCATTTTTGACTCTTTAATCTCAGAAAAGCCTTTTCCTGCAGTCAGACTGTGGGTTTTGGCTCCTTAGTGCCCATCTCTGACCTAGTGTGTGTTGTGTATTCTTGAATGATGGTACGACAGACAGAGAGTGGATGCTCCTCAGAGACCATTCAGATGCCTGCCTGGCCATGCCCCTTGTGGGCACATAGGCAAGATTTAGCTAAGGGGTGTGTGAGGCCTCTGTTATGCCACATGTCAGCTGCCACAGAACCGCAGGTGAGGGCCCAATCAGCCACCGGAAGTGGCGCTTCCCAGTCTTGGTGCCCAGATGGAGCAGCCTGTGGCTACGCTGTCCAGTTCAGTTATTCACACATTGACTCAGCAGCCATGCAAAGGTGAAGCATTCCAACTCCCTTCCCTTGAGGGTGGTCCTGACTAACAGGAGTTGATCAGACTCCTCTTGTGCTGGAGCTGAGGACTGAAAGACTAATTGAGGTGCCCATGGGGGTCTTACCAGAATCAGGCGGGCAGGCAGATGGACAGACTGACTGACTGACTGACTCCATCCTCTTTTGTTTGGGGTCTGATATGAGCTGTTCAAGTGGGGAGTCACAAATCTTCCTCTTGAAGTGACTTGAGCAGTCTCAAGAGTGCACCTTCCCTTCAGGACCTGGAGAGGTCCTTGCTTTGTCCTCGAGGGCCACAACTGGTGACCGAAGAGGTCGGTACAGTCAGTCTTCCTGGCCAGTGCACCAGATGCACAGTGAGCAGAAACACAAAAACACACCCAGATTTGGCGGCAGATTTATTTATGTTGATGGGCACTGATCAGGATCATTCCCAAAATGATAGCAGCCCCTGATGTCTGGTGGTTTAGGGCTTGTATGGTATAAGCAAGCAGGAAGTACAGAGGCAGAATGACTTGTCAACTGGGTATTGGTTTATACAGGGTGCATCCCAGTGACCAGCTGTTTCTAAGAGACAGAAATAACTGGAACTATATCAGAACTGCTGCCTGGGCAACTAAGAAACTGAAGTGTACTGGCTGGAGGGGCCATTTTCTGTTACAGGATGTCTTTATAAGTCCTCTTGATCTGACGGTTCCTTTGTAAGTTTGTTCCCTGCACATCTTAGGGTGCTCTCTCTTTTTTTTTTTTTTTTCTGCTGTGATGTGGTGCTGAAGAATGACAGCTTGGAAGTTGAGTTGCTATGTGTTTTGTCACATATCATGGCTGAAGTATGATATTTGTGTACCCTTGAACAAGGTACTTCTCTGCATCTGGTTATGACAGGACAAAGAACCCTTCTAAATGGGGAGCTTGTCACGCAGAATGAATAACAGAAATAAACAGATAATCCTGATGTGTGTTAGGTGAATGTCAGTTTTGTTCATGCCTTTGTTCCTTAATGTGTGATGTAAGCATCATAAGCATGTCTCTGTTGTAAAGATTAGGTGCAGTAGTTTGTACAGTCTTCCTAGAGTCTTCCTTGGCATAGAATGAATATTTAGTGAATAGTGACTCTTGCTTACCATTTTGTACAGTTCTTTAAGCAGCATGCTCTTGTAATTCTCCCCTCAAAGGCTTTCCTCCTTTGTCCCAGACAGCCTTTTATTTCTCATGTAAGAGTGCTTAAGTGACCCCTCCGCTAGGAATCCCCAGTCACGGGCCGGGACACTGCTCCTCCATAGTTCTGTCTCTCCCTTCTGTGTCTGTCTTACTGTGTCTGTCTACTCTCTGCATGCCTCTTCCGGCCCCACTCCCTGAGCCCTGGGGATTGAATCCAAAGGTGCTATATCACTGAGCAACAGCCCCAGCCCTGTTAATTATTTTGAGATATAGGGTCTGGCTAGTTTCTTAGGCTGACCTTAAACTTGTAGTCTTTTAGCCTCAGCCCCCCAAGCTGCTGTTTAATAGTTCTACCCTCTCTCATATTCCTCTTTGTTATCATTTTTTTGGTCATATTTTGGTGTTAGACTCTTAAGTCCCCCCTTCACAACTTAGCTGTTTTATTACCGTATTATAAGTATCTTGAATTTACTAATATTTGCTGCATAAAAAAGCATATCAGTGATTGTACTTCTGTAACAGGATCCTGTTTAACATCATCAGGGAAGCTGACAATATTATTTTTCAGTTTTGTAAGATTGAAATTATTTCAAAGTAAAAAGTTACAGAAACATAAATAATACATGTTCTCATAATTTTTTAATAATATGATTGCAAGTGAAAGTGTTCCTTATTCATATAATCTCACTCCTGTCCCGGAGAGATGGCTCAGTGAAATAAGTGCTTCCCTGGCAAGTGCAAGGGCCTAAGTTCAGTCCCTGGTTCTGCAAAAAAAAAAAAACCCAAAAACCAAAAAATTCCTTTCCCAAACTGGCAGTTTGATTTTGTAATGATTTAACATAAAAATGTGTTATAAATTTAAAGGCTTAAATTAGACAATCCCTAGATTGTCTTTCAGTTCTTAGGTCATCTTACTCTTGTACAGAGAGAGAAACCAGAGAAAGGAGGAGAGTGAAGAATCTATTCCAGGAGGTGTGTGCATGACATTTTTAAGTGTGTGTCTGGAGGCCTTCTTTCTGCATTGTGTGAGTGTTTTAGGTTGTAGCTTCCCTTGACCACAAGGCAGGGCTGTGGGCTCTACAGACTGTTCAGCTGGGCAGCTGACTCGTGTGTGGCTTGGGCCTGTGGCTGCGCATGCTATCACCACTTGGTGGCAGTTCTGAGTTTTAAATGCAAAGCAAAATTTGGAGAGATACTAGAAAAAACCTTTTGAGTACTATAACTTCTAGTCCCTTAGGAATTTCTTTCTTTTCCATTTCTCTAAAAGAATATTTTATTCCTATTTGGCATTTAAAATTTTTTTGTTTTTTTAATTTTTAATTTCATGTATTTGACACAAAAAAATTTTAAACTGTGGATTGAGTAATAAAAGGACAATTTTAGTAATGATAGATATGTATTCATGAAAGATCGTTAACATTTCTGTAATGTTACAAGAATCCCAGTTTCCTTTATCCAGTTTTCAAGTACCCAGAAACAACTCTTAAATATTAATGTTAAGAAAAATGTTTTAGCTATGATACTTCTAATTAGTGTATAGCCCATAGGTTATTAATCTTACAAAATTCCAATTTTATATGTTATGATTCTAATCAGAAGGATGTTTATGATGTTTCCTTCAGGTGAAATTCCTAAGCAGGTTAAAGTGAAAAAACTGAAGAACCTAAAGACTCTGGATTCTAAACCTGGTATTGACTTTTATTAATTTTTAAATATATGCTTATCTGCACAGTTGGGTTTTTCTGTTTACCTTCTTCAATTCTTAGGAGTTTGTCCTTTTTTTAATAGGAGTTTATACTTCTTACAAGCCATATCTAAATAGAGATGAAGAGATCATAAAACAGTTACAGAAGGTAATTATCTGCTCATATTAGTAATTTAAGTCTTTTTGTTCAACTACGTAATACTGACTTAGGCATATGTGCCTTGTGTATAATAATGTGAAATTGAGTTTTTCTTTTAAATGAAAGTTTCATAAGAATTCAGAAAAGACAAGTGGTGCATTCCTGTAGTCCCAGCACTCAGGAGGCTGAGGCATGAGAATCTCTGAGTTCAAGGCCAGCCTGAACTACACAGCAAGACCATGTCTCAAATCTCCCCTAACCCCGTGAAAAGAATCAAGAGACTAAAGATGCAATATTCAATTATCTGTCAGCTTGAATATTGGGGTTGCAGCTATACATGAGTGCCAATTATTCTAGAAACTTGGGAGTTGTAATCAGTAGTCACAGATTCTAACTTGAGGTAGTTAACATCTACAGTAGGAGATAAATAGCATTAATAGTAATATTAATATAAAAAATATGAAAAAAAGAAAATATAAAATAAAATTGTCACCCCTATGCTAAAGTCTCTTTAAGTTTTGCACTATTCTGGTTTTTTAAGTTAATTTTTAACTGAGACAAACCCATAAAATTATACATATTATTTAAGTACTTTAATGTTTTGATATATGAATATGGTATTATATTTAAATCAGGTTAAACTTTGACTCCTCAAACATTTTTCATTTCTTTATGGTGAAAATATTCAAAAATCTTCTCTAGGGGGTGGGGAGATGGCTCAGTGGAATAAGCGCTTGCATGGCAAGCACAAGGGTCTGAGTTCAATCCCTGGTTCCGCAAAATTAAAAAAAAAAAAAAATCTCTGTTTTGAGAATACAGTTGATCATTGTTATGTATGGGGCCAGGCATGGTGATGCACACCTGTAATCTTAATTCTTGGGAGGCCGAGGCAGGAGGATTGCCATGAGTTCGAGGGTAGCCTGGACTGCAAAGAAGTTCAAGGCCAGTCTGAACTATATAGTGAAACCCTGGCTCAAAAAGACACCAAAAATAATGTTACATTATGTGTGTCACCACATCAGAACTTCTTGCTTGTAACTGTAAGTTGCTGCCATTGATCAGCCTTTCCTCCTCCACCTCTCCTTTAGCTCTCTCCAGCTTTGTCTAAAGATTCTTTTCACATCATATGACATAATAAACTTCAAATTAAACGACTTCAAGTTGAAGTTCCAGCGCTTTACGTTTAATATCAAGTACAAATGTATATGTACAGAGTGGTGACCTTGCACGTTGCTGCTGTTCTGTGTTTCGTGATGCTAGAGTAGAGGTTTCTCACTGTCTTCTCTTTTAAGGGTGTGCAACAGAAACGTCCTTCCGAGGCGCAGAGCGTTATCCTTCGACGATATTTTTTGGAACTGACACAAAGCTTCATCATTCCATTAGTAAGTTAACAAATATATTTCTGCTTCGTTTGATGATTTGTGGAAGAGTATATCATGTTTTTCCTGTCCTCGTTACCTTAAGTTGTATGCTTTTCCTGTTCAGTGATTCAGAGGGACATTTGCAAAAGACCTGGAATTTTTCTTGTATATGCATGATGTAACTTTAATAAGTTGCTTCTTACCTCTGACCCTCCATTTTCTTATTTGTTATATAAGGCAGCTTCTGTTTCCCCAAATAAAAATTCAGGTGTTTTTGAGCGGAGTCTTGCTATGTTACCTAAGTTGTTCTCAAAATTGTGGAATCAAGTTATCCCTTTCTGCCTCAGCCTCCCAAGGAACAGAGACGACAGGCATATGCCACTCACTGGGCTGGTTTGAACTTCAAATAATGATTGATATTTTAAAATTTGACAAAAATTAATGTTTGCTGTTTCCAGGCTTAAGTAGACACAAATATGCTTAGGCTAAAGCTGGTTTTAAGAAAATTGAACACACAGCATGAAATTAAATCCAACATTCAAGTAATGAAAAGTCAAAAAACTTACCAAGAAGATAGATGCCTTTGACAGAACTCTGATCAGCTAAAATGTCTGAAGTGATTGCCCAACAGTAAGAAGTTGAAGTCCTTATATTGCAAAAGCAAGAACAGTTTGGTGTATAAACTATTCAGTGGAGTTTGTAGCTATACTTTGATTTTTATTTTTTACTTAAGAATAAATCGCACACTCAAGGTGGGTCTAAACCACAGCTCTACTTGCTCGCACATGCAGAAACTCAACAAAGCAATTAGCATAATTAAGTGTGGTTTTCTTCCTTCGCTCTTCCAGTCCCTCCCTTCTCTGGGCATTGAACTCAGGGCCTTCCCACTAAGCTACATCTTCAATCTTTTTGAGATAGGGTCTCACCATGCAATTCAGGCTGGCCCAGGCTGGTCTCAAACTTACAGTGAACCTCTTGCCTCAGTCTTCCTAGCGCTGGAATTACAGGCATGTGCCACCAGGCCCTGCGGCAGTCTCTTTTAGTATTTGAGGCAGGGTCTTGTTAAGTTGCTTAGGCTGGTCTCAAACCTGCCTGTTTCTACCTCAGCCTCTCAGAGTGCTTGGGATTACGAACTAATTGTGGTCTTCAGTAGATAGCCTGCAACCATTTAAATTAAATATCTAGTATTTTCAATAATCCTTTGACAATAAAGCCACACTATTTATTTTGAGTAAAACTCTTAATAAAGTGATTTTAATATCAGTGGTATTCATCCTTTTAAGGTTTACATTGTAATTTTCAATATATGTCATAACTAATGTACTAAAATTTTACTACATAGTTACAACTAATATCAAAATAAATTTTCAACCACATTCCTACAGTAGTTTTCAATCAGCTTGACATAATTATTCATTGATCTAGTGGGTAGATTAGTCTAATTTTAGTATCATTTGGTTTTCCTGAGTTAGGAATGCAGCATTTTGTTTCTTTTTTAAAATTTTATTTGCATTTATTTTATGCTTAATTTATTCCCATGCATAAGTTTTTGTTTCTTTAGTTTCTTCTGATATATCTTTTTCTTCTGTGCATCTTCCTCCTCTGGTCAAGGAGTAATTTGTTCCTTTTCAGTAAGGATCTTCTCAATATGGCAGGGGGAGCTCATGTATGGATTAATCCGGCCATGAGCTCTATAAGTACGGC